>VDFB02105028.1:46210-154185 GCA_007258455.2 Sequoia sempervirens | reverse complement strand
CAACAGCTTAATTCTCACAAGTAAGTTTTGATAACATAGTCTATGGCACCCAAGCTCCATTAGCTATGGACTAATAATAGGAGAATGGTGGAGCAATACCTTGTGTGTCCGCAAGACGGGGTCGTTCACCATTAAACCAGCAGTCTCTTCATAAACTGTTGAGAAAACACTTAATGCAATCAGTGATATAAAATTTCACTACAACTGTGAATTAGCACTTTCCCACCACGATGACTATTCACAAAAGATAAGCATGCAAAACTTCCTGAGCCACAACAACAAAAAGAATGATAACAGGCATTCCCAATAAAGCTACTATCAACTTCAAATGATGGCTTTTGGATGAAGATCATCAAGAATGTTGGTTTTGTCGCTTTGATTAAGGATTGATCAATCAAATTGTACCAGGTATTTTCCAAGAATTGTACCTTGTATAGTGGCAGAATCACCCTCCAGACGAATAATTTCACCAATCAGATGGTCATGGCCCACCCGAACAAGCTCATACATAGCAGCTCCTCCCATTCCATCTGCCACAACAACAGGTCCTGATACCTGGTATGATCATTGTATGTCAGACATAAAAGAGCAAATCAACCAGTCAGAAAATGATTGCACAAAATTCTATGCTCTACCTCCAGAACAGGTAAATAACAAGTCCACAACAAGTTATCTCTTATAAGCCATCTTCAGGGTAAGAAGGTTAGTAGTAAGTACAGGAACCTTGAGCTACTGTTCAACATTTGCAAACAATACCAAGCAACCAGACTATCCAGATTTTCAAAAAATTGACATAATGAAGCAGTGAAACCTGCATAATTGTACAGCCAATTACAAAAACTGCATAATAATAAGAGAAGCTCTTTCGCTTTAGTAAAAGACTCAATAGTTGACATCACACTGAAACAATATTTTATATCGGATGGAATATTCCATAAAAGTTGAGAAGATTTAATTGACTTTGTGCTCATTTTATATTGTTATATCATACCTATTGATAGTTGGCATCATATCAAAAAAACCATTTTATTTCGGATGAAATATTCCATAAAAGTTTAAAAGATTTAATTGACTTTGAGCTCATTTTATATTGTCAAGTATTTGTACAAGTTTACCAAAGATTTAGACAACTCAATAAAAACCATTTGTACAAGATCTAGGCATAAGCAAGGCAAGGCCAGGATTTCTAATCAGAAACCAGAATGGCATCTTAAAAGTAAGGTGCATTTCTATATCCTAAAAGGAACAAATAATGAGGTGAGGCAACTGTTATAGTGGAAGGATGGAAACTGGCGCTATCTTTAGGTTTCCACTCCCTCATGGTGGAAGGGAACTTGTAAATGATACTAAATGGAATTCAGAAGGGCTCAACGCCTGGTTGGAAGCAAGAAAGCATCCTAGAGGAAGGCTGAAATCTAATACCAAGGTTTGAATCAATCTGCTTTGAACATTGCTTCAAAGACTGCAAAAAATGGGATCATTTATTATATAATGCAGTGACAACACAATACACCCTCAAAGTAATAAAAAGATTAACCCTGATAAACAGTTAAAATTGAGCAAACTTAACCTAAGTGAAATGCTAAAAATTTAATTAATTGTCTTGCAATGGAGACCTATTGAGAGACTATGTAAGTATCTATTTGCTAATGCAAAAAAATTGCATTAAAACACCTGTACAAAGAGATCATTTCGCATAGAAGCCAATGCTTGATTATGATGTAAGCAATGCTAACTGATCAGCATATTTTCCCAGTCCTGTCTGTAATGGCACCCTCCATGGCTGGAATGCCAACCTTCTAATCTCTATACTTGCTTCAATGGCATTCATCCTTGCATCTAATTTCTCTATAAAAATTATCTTCCTCGGTATGAATGTTCAATTTCTTTGTAGAGCTTGGGAAGTTAAATGGTTGCAAAAAATGTGTGAAAAGACCCTCTGTAGAAGGTGCAGTTTCATACAGGAGATTTAACAATGCTTTTTGGATTGATATTTAATTCAGAAACTTTAGCAGTGGTAAATTCTGCGATTGACTCTTATGGCCTAGACAATTCAAGGAGAAAGAGGTCTATTGCCTCAATCAAGCAACATTTTTTGTGAAAAATATGGCAAAGGGTAGATGAAAAGTGCAGTCTTTTATTCAATTGTCAACTTTGTAGGCAAGGTTTCTGAGCTACATGCATGTGAGGAGTTACAAGGTCAAACTGCTGATAAACATAGAGGTGGCCAGGTAAAAAATGGCAAATTGCAGAATTTGGAAGAAGAGCTCTCTCACCTAAATGGGGAGGTGGATCCTCTGCAAGGACACTTTGAAGAAAACAGGCAAAATAAAAAGGTTTCCATAAAAACATTAAGGATTGAACTACAAAAAGTAATTAAAGTGAATATGATGCTGGCCCAGGCACCCTCTCATACCCTACCTGTGCTTAGGCATGTACCCAACAAATCACCTAAATGAAAGAAGGCAAATTCTCATGAAGACAGCAAGAAAAATCAAGATGAAGATTCCGCCTTTGAAGAGGCAATTGCATCCAGGATGGGCTTGAACAGGGATTTAGCAGATATCTACATAGTTCCCATATTGTCAAGGCAAGTGTCAAAACTTAAAAACCCTGTGTGTTATTTATAATGCTGAGACTCAGAAAATAATGGAAGTTTTTGGGAGTACAAAGATGATAGAAGTTGACTCTAAGACAATAAACAAATAGCCTTGAGGAGGCTTGCATTGGCATCATTCGTGCAGAAGGAACTGGTTCTTCTACAGCAATGCATATTCTTCAAACCCTAACTGTCATTTTAATCGCAAACCTTACCAGCTATTTGGTGTTCAATCTCTTTCAATAGACTCGTGGCCAGTTTTGTAACCGAAGAGAGTGAAGGAAGCGGTGGGTGAAAGGTTTTGCAGCAGCTTCAATAGTGATTTTACTGGTAGTCTTCGGTCCAGACCCTTCCTTGTCTGGTTTTTGCAGCAGCCAACAATCACGGGTACAAAGCAATGAGCACTTAAAGAAAACATCAAAACAACCGCCATAGAGCAATGAGGTCGATTGATCAGAGGGAAGCTGAACGAATGTCAGGTGCAAAGCTCCACACCTCATTAAAATCATTTTGGCATACTCCCCTGAAAGAGAAAGAGAAGGCCCCATGAGAGACGAGTAGGGTAAAACAAGGTCACTTCCCCCTTCTCACAGAGTCGTACGCAGACGTGACCACACATCTCCCTGCCGACATCCCCATTGTCAAGTGCGAATGAATAGAGAAGTTGTATGCACTTGACCGACTTCAGTTCAGGCTCAATGTATCTATCTCGTCCCACCCACCGCGCTCGGTAAACGAAAGTGGGTCTGAAAATATCTAACTTTTAGGGCTAGGAAAAAGTACCAGTAAACAACAGTCGACAAATGGTTTAACGGCGACCTGTTTCCGGCGTGAGACTTGTTTCAGGCCAAAAGCTCATGCATAATATAAGCCTATCAGCTAATAAATATATTTGTCAAAACATGGCTAATAAATATATTTTGTCAAAACATGTATGGATGGTAATAAGTTGTTTTCAAAACATGGAGAAGCCCAACTTTTAAGATGATATCAAACTAGAATAAAGAATGCTTGGTCCAATTTAATGTATTTTGTATGCTTTATATTCTAACCTTTAGTTTATGTAACAAGCTAAATCTCAATACCGATTTCTCATAGTACTTTGATAGGAAGTCTTGTGAACTTTTTGATTCATGGAACTTTAAAATTTCCTATAATCAATGTATTTACTATTTATCGAACTATGAATTAAGTATTCAATCTCAATCAAGATCTTTATCTAATTTTCATTGTGTATTCAATCTAAACTAAATACTTGTGTGAATGACTTAAACTAGGATTGTTACATATGATTTCTAAGGTTGTTTATGAATTTTGAATGTTGAAAGTTAGGAGTATGAATATAAGTGCGTGTTCAAAACTTAGCTAACAATTCATAAATATTTGAATGATTTGATTTAATCCAATGCGTAGAATTCTATATTTAAATTCATGTTCAATTTTATCCCTTTTGATGTTGTGATCTTTTGATTTAAGTGTCTAGATCACATGTGACATGAAGAGCCAAATTGTTACAACCCTACTAGGCTGCAAATGGAAAAGACCAAAATAGTTATGTCTGTGTGTGTGTGTTTAATTGTTTGCTTGCTTAATAATTTAATTATTATGGTACAAAGTAAATTCTAAACTAACTAAGGTTTATAATTGCTAAAGAGACCATATGAAATTTTATTGATTGTCAAGGAGTTAACTTATTATATATTTCTCTAAAAGAAAATCCAATTTCTAATGTTATGTTTTGTGTTGAACAAATCAATCAAATAATTAAATATTATACATGTAACAACCCTCATAACACACTATTATGAAGGTGATGAAATATAAACAGGCATACTATTTATTTATGATTAAACAAGTATTAAATGAAGTAAACTTTTTGCAGTCCTCGGGCAGTGGGTGGAGTGGAGAACCTCATTATGATCTGCACGTGGAGGTAGAACCCCCTAGGCTGAACGAGTCATCAACAATTGAGGACTCTACCACCGCCCATGAGAAAATTGCCATTCCTAGCCTGACCCCTGGTGGATCTTTGCCTGCTAACGAGCTAAGTGGTGCTTTGAACAATGGAAAAAAGGAAAACAAAACCTCTCAGTCGGTCATTCCAGAGGTTAAAATTAACGAGGAAAGTGTTAATATAGATATGTTGGAAACCAAAAGCAACACGGAGACAACCGCTACCATAGAGTGTATGCCTGAGGGTGGTGTCATTGAGGGACAAATGCCTCAGCCTATGAAAGTTAAGAATGGACCAGGAAGGCCAAGGAAGCATAGTACTCCTGTGAGTGGAACTAAGAAAATGACTTTAACCAAAATTAAAAGAAAAAAGATTAGCACATTTCTCCAATCGTTGGTAACAAAAAAGCTTGAAACTGAAGATAAGCTGCCCAAATGTTTTGTGCAGTTTAGAGGTGAGCAAGGTGATGCCATCATGACCCTTGAAAATGAGTCTTAACTGCATATCTTGGAATGTCAGGGGACTGGAGTCTCTTGACTGAAAATACATCATAAGGAGATTTTTAAATCTGGTAAAACAAAAAGATTTTTTTCTTCTCCAGGAAACCAAAGCAACAGGCTTCACATTGGAAACAACGCTCAATTTCATCTAGAATAGCTCCAAGGCCTTCTCCACTATCCATGAAAAGGGGAAGCGGGGGGCAGCCATTCTTGTTTCAGCGCGATGGGCTCAATTCATCATAGGAAGTGGGTCTTCCCCCTGTAATAGGGTGGTGTGGATTACCCTTGAGAGAGATGGTTTCGCCTTTGGAATTTGTTTTGTTTATGCATCTAATGACCACAGGGAGAGATGCAATCTTTGACAGTGGCTTGTTGAGTTGCAAAGCATTCCCTAGATTATAGGAGGAGATATCAATATGATTGAACAAAGTGAGGACAAGTTGGGGGGAGCTGATATGGCCTAGAAAGGCAATGAAAAATACTTTTGGCTGAGGTGTAAAAGAAAGCTTAGACTATCAGACCCCATGGAAGGTTGTAAAAAGCAGTGTAAAGGAGTGTGGTACACTTGGTGTAATGCACAGAAAGCTGAAAGCAAGAGATCTATTGTAGGCTTGACAAATTTTATTCTAACAAAGACACCTTCAACTTCTATGCGCATGAAGATGGCACCATAGTGCAAGTTTATCCTTATACCCTCTTCGATCACCATCCTGTCAAGGCGAAAATTACCTATTGTCACAACCCCTCCCTGGAGATCAGAAAAGAGGGTAATTTTCTATTAAACACTAATCTCCTAAAAGATGCAGATTGCCAAGAGGCTATTGCATCCCTTAGAGAAATTAACAAATGGATGTTGAAAGATTTATCGGCCATTGAAAGATGGAATGCCAATGTTAGAGGATGGAGATCCCTCTTCAAAATAATTGGGAAGAAGAGGGCCTTGGACAACAAAAAAGAAGAGAAAGAGTTGCAAGACTAGCTCTTAGATGTTGAAAGTAAGTTGCAAGCAAACTCCACTAGTGCTAAACTGTGTGAAGAGCTAACTCTTGCTAAAGATAGATTAAGGAAGATTCAATCACACAAGGTTAAGGGGCAGAAGGTTAGGGAAAAGCTAAATTGGCTCAATTGTGGTGACAAAGGCTCCAAATTTTTCTTCAACTATCTCAAGGAGAAGAGAATAAAAGAACAGGTGGGAAAAATATGAGATGGTGCCCAGTTGTGCGACTCATAGGATGAGGTCGTAACTCAATTCCACTCCTTCTTCAAGGAACTATTCACATTAGAGTGTAAAAACGGGCAGGGCAACTGGGCCAGATCCCTCATTAAAGGCCTTATTTCGAGGAAAATTGAAATGGACGACTATGCTAAGCTAGAAGCTGATATAACCAAAAGCGAGATTGCAAGTGCAATTTCTGCTATGAACAATGACAAGTCTCCTGGATGGGATGGTCTCCCTGTGGAATTTTACAAAGAGTTCTCTAGCTGGGTATGTGATGATCTCTTACAGGTCTACAAGGAGGCTCTTAATAAAGGAACACTGGGGGAAGACATAAATAAAGGAATTATAAAACTTCTCCCAAAGGGTGGAGACAAGACTCTTGTGAAAAATTGGAGACCCATAACCTTGCTGAATGTGTCATACAAAATTCTGGCCAAGGTAATTGCTTCAAGGTTGGTTAATATCTTGCCCAAATTCATCAATAGTACCCAAACAGGGTTTATAAAAGGCAGATACATTTTGGAGAACCTTATCACAAGCTGGGAAGCCTTGGAGTGGGCCAAAAAGTCTAATCAGAATGTTGCTATGCTCCTCCTTGATTTTGAAAAAGCATATGATAGTGTGGAATGGGTTTTTTTAAGGACGGTCCTTCAAGCCTTCGGCTTTCCCAACAAATTTTGTGACATGGTTGACACACTATTGAAAATGCCACAACACAAATAGATGTCAATGGCACGCTAACTGAGAAGATCCCGCTTGAGAGATCCATTTGACAAGGCTGCCCCCTGGCTCCGGCTCTTTTTGTCATAGCCTCAGATGCACTTTTCTATCTCTTAAGGGACAACACTTTCTCCCCTAAGATAAGAGGGATCTATCTCCCTGACCAGAATGAGCTAATCAATGTTCAGTTTGCTAATGACACCTCCATTTTTGTGGAACTTGAATAGAATAATATGGACTCCTTGATGATGAAATTTGATCTCTTCTGTCAGGCTTCAGGAGCTAAACTCTCCAGATCTAAATCAATCTTTCTTGGATGGAAGGAAGATCCCCCAGACTAGCTGGTGGGACATGGTTTTTAGTGGGGAGGGCCCATTAAGCTGGTGAGATACCTGGGAATCCCCTTTGCGGTAGCCGCTGACCTCAAGGAAATGTGGAATTGGATCAACTCAAAAATTGAGAAGAAGCTAAGTGGATGGAACAGGAGGTACCTGTCTTTGGCTGGAAGAATTCAGGTGTGTCAAAAGATCTTGTCCTCTTATAGCATCTACTTCGCGTCTGTTTGGTTCTTCAACAGTTATCAAGTTAGTGCCATTCAGAAAAGGATCGGGTCCTTCCTTTGGTCGGATGGTAAAGGTAAGAAAAAAAGACATTCTATGAAATGGGATTGGTGCTGCTTGAGTAAGTTGCATGGAGGTATTGGGCTGAAAGACCTCAGGTTGCAAGGTATTGCTCTAACGGCTAAATGGATTCTTAAATCTATGGAAGGCAATGAGCCTTGGAAAGTCTTAATTAGGAACAATATTTCTCAAGCTGTGCCCAAACAAGCTAAGACTTGGAAAGGTTTGCCTCTGACTGACATCATCCTTAGTAAGCACCCTATGATATTGGTTGGCTCCATTGTTTTTAAAAGCCTCTAGAAGGCCTGGGAATTAACTAAGCAAAATTCCTCCCTTAAGACTAGTAGCATTTCTCTTGAGAATAATCTGAAGTGCCTTTCCCACAGCTCCATTTGGTGGAACTTGGAGCACAAAGGTAAAACGTTGGCTCTTCTCCAGGCCCCCAGGGTTGTTCTGCTAAAAGCTGGTGCAAAAAAGGCATAAGAACCTTTGCTGATATCTTATCCAATGGCAGTCTAATTAGCTGGGACACTCTTAGGAAAAGATTTGACCTACCTGTGTCCAATGCAAGAACCTATTCTATAATCCTGAAAGCCTGTAGAGATGCATGCTTTCCTCGGATTATGGAGGAGGAGATCAACATTGGTAATCTTCTTGCTTGGAAGGATGGGTCAACCCCCAACAGTGTCAAAGCTAAAACTATTTACAATGGCCTTGTTGATAATGACTCAATCCTGGATCATGTTAATAATTGTTGGAACACTTCTCTTAATTCAAAAGATTGGCAAAAAATTCTTTCATTCATTTGACAGAATTGTATGGAGCCCAAGAAGGCTTGCTTCAGGTGGTTGATTCTTTTGCAAAAAATCTCGTTTAAAACTAACTTTGTGGAGATGGACATTTGTAGCGTATTCAGAACTACGGAAACGGTTAAACATATTTTCTTTGATTGCTTTTATGCTCAGGAAATCTAGAATTTATTCTTTCATGATCTAAAAATCTGGGATAGAAATGGTAAAATAAACTGGCATGATATTTTTTTTGTAATCTTAAGATTAGTTCTGATTATAAAATTATCTGGTTTCTTATCACTAATGAGATTCTGTGGCATATTTGGAAAGCGAGGAACGATGATAAATTTGAGGGGGTAAAGAGGGCACTTACTAAGTCGGTAAAAAGACTCACTCATGTTACTATTGCCATGCAGGTCTCATTCCACATTGAAATCTCGATGGAAAAGTTTACAAGGATGATAAGAGAAGGCCCGACCAACACAGGCAAGGATAAGATTAGAAGTGGTCACACTTATCCTCTTAACTTAGAGGAGGCAGAGATCTTCAGAAGGGCCTTTGATGAACTACAGAGGGCTGTAAACAAAGCAGTAGGCCCTGAAAGTCAGAGAGGACCTTAGCAGCTAAACTCATAGGAAGAAACAACGACAATTTTAGACGTTGGAGATGATGAAGTAATGCCAAACGAACAGCTGTGGTCAGGAGAAATCTTTCAAGACAATCTAGAAAACTCCAGCAAAGGTGGCTATGCTAGCTAAAGGACTTGGTAGAGGTGAAATTAAAGGTTTCTTGACCTGGTTGCTCTTATTCTAGCACACTATGCTTAAAAGCAAGGCACGAGATGTAATGCTGATTTGGATTTGTAAAACTGGTTTTCTCTTTTGCATGCGTTGCTGTAATGGAATAGAAGAATAACGCAGTGTTTGTGATTTATGCAATATATTTGTAAGTTGTAAGCCTCTTGTGGACTACACTCAAAGTGTTGTGTAAATGTTTATTTGCTATATTCAATACAAAAAAATGAAGCAAATGATCACTTAAATAGAATTTAAATAATAATTAGCAATATCAAACCATCTTTCGTTTAAAAGAATTTAATAACATATAAATAATTATTTTTTTACAACATACACTTGTATACTTTCTTTTTCCATTTACAATTTGATATACAATGTAACATATTTTATCGCTATGAGTGATAAGTCATATTCATGAACATATTCCTCTTTCTCAAATAATAAAATAGCATTAGATAATATATTATGAACCTGCAGCAAGATAGAAATCAAAACTACTTAATCCATATGATATAACATATTAACTAAATAAATTATATTATAAATTAATACAAACTTATAGCTTCATATTAAAAATATATATAACATTACACTAGACTAAAGTTAAAAGGTAGAAAAGAGAAAGTATGAGAGCTCTTTTTCACTAACCACAAAATGGTATAAGTCCCCCTATACATCACCCCAAAAGGTTAGGACACTACCCTTCACAAAGGAGTTCATAGAAGTGTATTGCATAGGAAGAAATACAGAACCAACTATAAAAGATTAACTGTACAAAACATAGTAAATTATCTCAATAAATTCATCCTCATAAACAAAGTTTAGAACAATATAACATCAAAATTTATATCTCACAATAATAATGATATACCACTTGTACAAATTTGGTTACTCCAAAGTGATGCACTTGACTCACGGTGCACAAAAGTTAATAAAATTATATTATGATAGGACCTACTTGTTTCTATTTGAATATTTCATGTTGTTTCAAACACTAGCCTATTTTTTTAATATAGTTTACATTTGTATCACATAGTCTCTTGAAGAACACAAAAAGTTTGAGTTGGGCCCTATAAGCCTCATCATCCTTCAAGTTGATTGAGGGATTAACAAGTGGTTAAGAATGGTATAGAAACATTGTAGTATATCTACATGTAGTCTTCTAAGTACTTTAGAATAATTAAATGGCTTCCCACAAGCCTCACTTTTTTTTCCAATTAGATGCAAGACTATCAGATAGAGATATTACAACAAGGTAGAAATTAGACAACACAACTTGATAGAAAATAGGTTTGACAAAAAACATACTAATAGTTTGCTTCTTAAAGGAAAAATATTTTGTAGTCAACCTTAAAAGGGCTCTTCAATGTCATGTCCCCAAAATCATGACATTTAGATAATAGAGAAGCATGATTAAAATAGTTAACCATTTGATATTTCATAAGACAATACTATAATTACGAATATATTATAAATAACGTCATAAGTATTATTATGATATAATAGATATTAAAATATATAAAATTAATATAAAATATAAACATAAAATAATATTATAATTACAATCTAAATATAATTATAATTATCATTGATAATATTAAATTATAAATAACAATCTGACCATAATAAGTCTGAACATTATCAATGCACAAAACATAATATTCAAAATATAATATGCAAATTATAAATGAAATGAAATACAAATTATAATAATATAAATTATAAGATACGACCCTTCATAAAGGGGGTCTAATAAAGGAGCCAAGTCTTATAAATAAAAGGGAAAAGAAGGATAGGGGAGAGGACCCACCTGAACATGTTTCAATAGTTGTGATAGTAGTTGTTTATATAATGCCCAATATTTTTATCAATATTGGACCAATACTTGTGACTTTAAAGTTGTTAGTATTGATGATAACTACCCATAATTAAACAAAACGTATTCATTTGATCTAAAAAGCAGTCAATCATGTGATTCCACATCAACGCTCAATAAAACATGCTGTGAATTCACTAGTATTGGTCTCACTTTTTTTTTGGGCCTTTTTGGACACCTTGACAAAAAGCATGCTGATGTGGCATCATATTTGATGATGTGGCCCTGAAACCTTAGTTATAAGTAGGGGACTTGCCAAGTAAACTGTTGTTAAAAATTGTGAGTGATTTGAAATTTCCACCTAGGATAATTAGAAGCGTGAAATTAAGGTGCACAACTACTAGGTCCTCTCCCCTATATGAGGGAAGACACATCCGTCTACTGCTGGTCACTGTTGATAGTCTACGTCACCTGGGAATAACGAAGGAAGGTATTGGAGATCAGTCATCTGGGAAGTCGAGCGTTCTGGGATCTCTCGCGGGTATTAGCCTACCAAGAGGTCAGGGATTTTGTACCAGAGTTCCCCTCGTTATGAGATTGCAAAACTGCAAACTAGAGGAACACCAACCATTATTGAATACAATGGAAGAACGAATCATGTCAGAAACGGGAATCATAGTGGAGAGACAGCCAAAGATAGGGATTTGCATCTGAATATAAAATACATCGAACTCAGAAAACATGAGTCTAAGAATATTTACTAGAAGACAAAGAAATGTAAAGAAAGATAGAGTTGAATTACAATGATATATCAACCAACAAGATGGCGTACTGCATATATTTATGTCTTTCATGCTATGACGACCGTACATCGTAGGGTGAATGATGGGTGTCAACGATGGATGGCTCGATGCCTTATATATTATCTCCAATTGGTTCTCAATAACGATAGATCATGTTTGGATAGAACCTAAAAGGAATCTTCAAGCAAATTTGAGTTAAGTTCTCATAGGGCCATTACAAATGATTATATGTCTGCTTGGTGAATGTGTATGGTTCATGTATGGTGTATACTCTGCATTTGCTAATATATGAATGACCTGACTTTTTCATAGTATAAGATCAATTGTTGGCTTTCAATCCTAGTCTTAATAGACATCATATTTTCCAAATTAATCCATTATTTTACATCCTATTCCTAGCAATAGAATTACAACTTGGTGATACACTAATTTTCCATATACTCCTATATATTTGAATAGTATTCCAACAATAAACTCAACTCAAATGTCAAAGCTATCATATTCATGTTTTAATGCACAATATATTGGGAATTCTATAATGAACCCAAAGTAAACCATGAGCATAGAAAGTATTATCGCAAAATTTTATATCGCTCTCTCCAAAATTATAGCCTTCAATTAACCACCCTAATCTCATTAGTGATGACCACATCTAGTTTTGTTTTTAATTTTCAATATTGGGGTTGGTGTATTGTTTTATTAAAATTGTTTGGTTTATATAGTTGGTGTATGCCTAAGTTCAATGATATTATATTTTGCATGCTTTGTATTGAGAGAACCTTTTAAATTGCTTTCAAATGGAATTCAAATTCAAATTATTATTTTTAATTAAATGTAAAAAGGGTTTTTGGAAGGGCCACTACCCTTTAACAAGAAAAGAAAGAGCAAAATTTAAAACGTTAGAAAAATATTGATATAGAATCAATAGAATTGCCTTTATAGGAGAAGGCCAAAACCTAGACAACCAAGCCTAACAAAAGCAACACTAAAGACAACAAGCTTATGAACAATGAAGAAATTACAACTAGCTCAAGGCTGCTAAGACTTCCCATTACTCTTTTAAAAAATCAATGTTTTTCAACAAAGTCTATATGTTTTCCACTTCTCAAGTCTTTATCTCCTTAGTCCTTTGACCTTGATTCCTAGTATTGGGGCCAACCACACCAAAAGAAGATTGAGATCTAAAACACTCCTTGAGTATATTTAAATTGTTAACACTATTTTGTGTGGTGTTTTTATATAGATGACCTTTTTTAAGTTGGTCTTGATATTTTGAACATCTTTCTCCAACAAACTTAGTTTTTCCTCCTATTTGGTGTTCTCTATCTTAAACCTAAAAAACTCATCCATAGCTTCCCAATTTTTGTGATTGTGCTCATGTCATGTCCCCGAAATCGCGACATTAGATAACAAAAAAGAGAATATTTAGAATTATTAACTATATGATATCATTATAATTATAATTGTCAAGGACAATATTATAATTATAAATATTATAAATAACGTCACAAATATTAAAATAATATTATAATCATTATAATATAATGGATATTAAAATATATAAAATCAATATAAAACTAAAACATAAAATAATACTATAATTAGCAAATATAAAATGATAAACAAACAATGATGATTATAATCATTATAATATTTTAATATAAAATTATAATAAGGACACTATATCCAAAATAATATAATATCTACTCCAAATAAGTAACTATACGTTTATACTTGATCATCAATAGTATTGGACTCTGAAAGCATGCGAAGGAGAGGTGGAATATTTGAAAACCCGATGGCTCATACATTATAATCAGGATTAAATAGGGAATTCAGATGTAACACTCATGTAGGAAGATTGAATATCTAATATATTGGTTTAATATCATAGCATATAGGGGAGAGGGGCCCATAGTGGAGCACCCTACCTTTGCGTTTGTCAAAATCCTACGTGGAAATTTCAAATCACTCCCAATTTTGTACAACAGTTTATTTGGTAACTCGTGCTTCTATATTTCATTTTAGGGCCACATCATCAAATATGATGCCATATCAACATGCTTTTTTTTTGAGGTATCCAAAAAGGCCCAAAAAAAAGTGAGACCGAGAGTGGTGCACTAAGTCATGTTTTATTAGTGCACTGATGTGGCATCACATGATTTGTCACTTTGCGTATTTAATGGATAAAAAATGTTTTGCAATTGGATATTAAAGTGCTCCACTATGAGACCCACTGAGGACTACTTCTATCCCCCACTATTGGACCCTCCTCCATTTTGAACCCCTCTCCCCTAATCAACCACCGAAGATATATATTATCAGAGGGTCTTCAGGATGCAGGATTGAAGGACAATATATTCATTATATAGTTCTTCTGCCTCATTGCTACATATCGAGCCATTTAAAGATTATAATTATGGTCGTAGTTCCAAGTTTAAACACAAGATATGAATATTGCAATTTTGAGGGAGGCACGCTTTACTCATCAGCGGCTGTGGAATATGGGGAACTAGTGGAGTCTGAATGGTCATAGCAATCCGGACATCTATTAACATTATCGTAGCTTATTTGGAGAGCCGCATAGCTTTACCTCATTCTCCAAGCATATGAAGGGTCGACATCCTCAGTTAGTGTCATATTTGTCTCTTTTGGGAGCGTGATTAGAGATAGATTTGCGAAGGAGAGGTAGCGATCACATAAGAGAGACATGTCCCTGAAAGGTTGCGATGGTAAGCTATCTCTTTCCACCAACCAGAGATATAAGAAGTATGTTTCAAGCTAAGAGGGGAGAGATAAAATTGGGAGATTTAATACACTTGTGTCTACAAATTGGGGTGCTCCTAGAGAACCAAGAAATCCGACGGCAGTGCTCTCTCTGGAACCTCGAACGTGGTGGAGAAGGAAAAATGAACAAAATCTGCAGGTCGCCGGCTATAGATAAGGGAAAGACTACAGATCGAAGGGGAAGAATAATAGTCTTCAAATCTCTGGTCTGTATGGTTTATTATAAGAAAAAGATAGAGAGTAATGCGGTAGGCAATATTAATGCCTTATGTTATTTATAATGTTTTTGTTTTTTGATGAAGGAAAAAATAGGTTTTGAAGGGACCTGAAACGCTTTACAAATAAAAAACAAAGCTGCAAAAAGGACAGCCAACAACCAGCCAAAAAAACCAGCCCCCAAATAAGACCCATCGAGATTTACATTTAGAATTTCTCTTGTGGGAGCGAAGAGTCATGTCGAAAGAAGACCTAGAGAATTTTGCTTTCTTGCCTATAATAGTAATCCAACCTTCTTCCACTTGCGCTGCCTTATCCTTCCAAGCCAACACACTTTTTTCTGAAGATGAATGCCTCTAGCCATTGTCTTGGTGATTTCAACATTATTCTTCCATGCAGGCATAGACATATTAGAAAAGCCACTAGAAATGATAGCCAAAGCATTATCACCCGAAATGGTAGCCTAAGACTCAACCTCTCGCTCTTTATGGGATTCAACAAGATGAATTTGTACAACATCAACAACCCCACCATTTGAGACATCTGGAAGCGATGCCCCAAGATGCTGTGGTTCTGATGCAACCAAATCAGAAAAAATCCTGTGTTGTCCAGTTTTCTTCTCTACCATATAATGTTGTAGAGAGGCACCTCTCCACCATGTAGCCATCATATCTTTGTTGTTATTTGGAAATTACAACAAAGATGATGATAGGGAACCATAGGTAATCAACTAATGTTTTATACACAATACTATTTAGAATATCAATATTATTATTTAGGATGCATAGTAAGATTGTTAATAGTAAGGTTCTTATTAATATATTATTTACAACTATTCAATTATGAGGCTTGCAACAATTATTATGCCTTATAAGTAATAATGACTCTACTCACTCGTCATGATGATAGATGGTATAGTAGAATTCTATCCATGGGATCTTGTAAGATGTTAATATCTACCCTAATATACATATGAAATATATTATAGAAGAATCACTCATAATGGGTAATAAGAAGGAGATGAATAAATGTTTGACAAGAATGAAATATTTATATCTTCTTTGATCTTAGTAGATATTATCACTGAAACTTATTGATCTCTAATGCCTCTAATGTCTCTTTGAGAAACACTTTGAACACAAGATTCAGGTTTAAGTGCTTCCATTAAAAAGGGGTCATTACAACTCATCTTTTTATAGGATCAATATGTCTATCAAGTTTATTCACCAAAAGAAAATTATTAATGTTCATTCTATTTGTATCCTAGAAGAACCACTTTAAGATATTTTGGTGTATTGATATTTCTTTCTCCATGCCACCTATTTAGTCAATCAATATTTAAACAATGTATACCACATTTCTAATGGATGAGTAAGAGGGAAATAGATGTTAGCTACACCTAAGGAAGGGATAAGGAAGAGGACCTCAACCTTAGGAAACTTAAAAGCCATAGAAAAACCCTCCACCACCACAACATTCCCCTTACCCTTACTTTTGATCTTGTTCTTTGCCACATCCATACCACCCTCAAAATCCACCCCCTTGTCATTATTATGATTACTAAAGCTAGGAGGGGAACCATTTTGAACAAGAGAAGACCTCAATTTCTTGGGGCATAGAGTATTTTGGGGAGGAGTCAACCCTTCTTTGGTAGGAGTAAAATGGTGGTGGGATTTAAAGAAATAAAATGGTTAATTGAAAAAAAAAAAAGAGATTAGTGCAAGGGAGTGGAGTCCATGCCTATAATGAATTTCAATATAGAGTATTCCAAAGAAGACAATAAGAAGAACAAGAAGATGACGTAACAATTGTGGTGAAAGTGATTCAACAAAGATAAATGGAACATGTAAATAGTTCAAAAATAATTGTCAAACCTGTGACATACCTTATAATATGTAGAGAAATTTCATCCCATGGTCAAGATAAGGACCCCCTTGCATAACTAGTTTGTAACTTTTCAAGTTTTACTCTTCCCCTTAAAAATTATTGCAACACCTCTTCCTTATTTCACCTATTTTTGTATATCTTTTTACTTTTGGTAATGAAACATAGAAAAAGGTGATCCTAAGTCCTAAGTGTTTAGAACAATAGGATTCAAGGCCCTTTCCTAGGGTTTCTTTGAGATGGAGATCAACAAGGTGTATAGATTGACTTTCACCCATGAAGGTTAGCCAACCAGACCTGAATCTCCATCAATTTTGGGATTGCAATGGATTGGAATTGATTTTCTATGATTAACCTAATTGTTGGTGTAATTAATTATTAATTACACATTTGCATAAGATTCTTAGGCATATTTAATTCTTAAGTTATAGGTTCTTATCTTTATCTTTTGAGCTATCTTGTTGCTTAAGACAAGATTAGGGTTATGCATCTTTGCTTTTATAAAGCAAATCATTATCATGTAATTATTGAATTCCTGAATAATATTAAGTTGCACATTCTTTTGCAACCTCTCTGCTTTTTTTGATTTTCTCTTTTGTGGAAGGTCTTTTTAGTTTGCAAATCTGACCTTGGTTTCTAACATGGTATCAAAGCCTTGATTTGTAGCCCCTTCTCAGATTTTTTGAGAAAATCATTGCAAGTGTTTCGGGATTCCTTGAGGGTTTTCATACCTCAAGTTTGTCTCTCTATTTGGGTGCTCTTGCATGGACACTTTCAGCACATGGTGGAGGAAATTTGAGCTCATTTTCGAGTCCAGGGCTATCAAAAAAGTCAAGATCGACTTTTGTTTCGCTTGAATCCAACATTTTATGCCAAAGTTATGAGGGTTTGAAGATTTGTCAGATCTGGGAGTTGCGAAGCTTTTGGAGCGTTTTCAGGCAGATCAGAGCTCGCCATCAGTTCCAGAGCATTCGAGAGATGAAAATTGACATATAATACGCCCTATTTCGACGTCGAGAGCTTTTGAGGAATTTTTTTTTAATTTCAAAGGTCATACGATCTGTGTACGGCTCGAGTGCACAATTTTAAAAAAAAAATCAGGTTTTTTAAAATATTTT
The DNA here is from genome assembly GCA_007258455.2 of Sequoia sempervirens. Lineage (NCBI taxonomy): Eukaryota > Viridiplantae > Streptophyta > Pinopsida > Cupressales > Cupressaceae > Sequoia > Sequoia sempervirens. Next base: position 136,361 of record VDFB02105028.1, on the reverse strand, counting down.
TCCTGCAAAATAAAAAAATATACATTAGCTTTTTTTGTGAAAAAAAAAAGAGAGGCAAAGTTTTGTTTAATAAACGTAGGTCATTAAAACCTGCGCAGGGATTTGTACCCTGCGCAGGCCGTACCCACCCGGCGGCAGGCCTGAGCAGACTAGGTAGGCCCCTTTTGATTTGGCCGACATTCCACACCGGCCGGCGACAGCTTCCAAAGGTCCACCGGTAGCTTTTAAACCTCCGGCAACCTATCTCCTACTGGCGGTAGCAAAAGAAATTCCTGTTGTACACAAAACCGGCGGCAGTTTTTTTGAACTCCGACAACCTCCTCACACTTCTGGCTGGCACATTCAAAAACCGGCGGCAAAAATCTAGACAGGAATCAATATGATTCCTATGGAATATTCCGGCCCATTACATCAGATTCTGGGGACTGTTAATTTATTCCGGCAAGGGGGCATTTTTTGCTCCGATAGCCAAATGGCTGTACGGTGCTCCAAGCCCCCTCCTAACCCCAATTTTCCTTCCAAGAGCAATTTTTTTCTTTTGGTCATAACTTGGGCATACGGTATCGAAATTAGGCAAACGAGATATCGCCGGAAAGCTGGTTCTGAGTACTTTCCTGTGGTAAAATTTATTTTACAGTATTTTTCTATTTTACTACATTTATTTATGTTTGAATTCAGATGTTTATTTTGAACTTCCGAGCTCATAACTTTTTGCCACGATCTCCTATTTTCACTATCTTTGCGGTGTTGGAAAGGTATTAAGGAGCTCTATGTTGCTGTCTATGCACTTTTTCTGTATCTGTCCCAAGTTGATCACTTAGTTCAGATTTGGCCTGATGGGTTGTTTGGAGATTACTTGGATGTTTTGGTAGTTGGGAGGGTGCACCTTGCATCTTTGCACTTCATTTTCAGTAATAAATCATTCAATAATTTCTTGCTGCTTCATAGATTCTAGGGTTTTTCCCGTTTGTAGTTTTTGAGTGTTTTGTGGCATTGAGTCTACTATTGCTTTATCATGATTCCTTGAGTCAATCAGTGACTCTCATCTGGTTTCAATAGTAAACAAAAGTATCTTTCCTTGCTTGCCAGTTTCAGGTTCCAGCGTTACTCCATAGTGTTCTTCCAGTGCTTCTTTGTAGCATGCCATCTCATTGTAGGGGGTTTTGTCCCACTGTGTTTTTCCTTGTCTACCTCATTCTTGCATTTGTAAATGGGTACCTGATCAGGCCTTGTTGCTGGGACCCATTCATGCTTTCTTGCATTCATCTTAGTTTTAGGTGCATGCTTTGTTAGTCTCCCTAAGTTGCACTTATGGGGGGGTGTTGGTGTAATTAATTATTAATTACACATTTGCATAAGTTTACTTAAGCATATTTAATTCCTAAGTTATAGATTCTTATCTTTATCTTTTGAGCTATCTTGTTGCTCAAGATAAGATTAGGGTTATGCATCTTTGCTTTTATAAAGCAAATCATTATCATGTAATTATTGAATTCCTGAATAATATTAAGTTGCACATTCTTTTGCAACCTCTCTGCTTTTTTTGATTTTCTCTTTTGTGGAAGGTCTTTTTAGTTTGCAAATCTGATTTTGATTTTCTATGATTAACCTAATTAAACTATGTGACCTAATATGTAAAATAAAATAATTTGACAAACAACAAACTAAAACAATAATTTGCAAGTAGATCTGGGAAGTGCAAAGGATTGTGCACCTGCCCATAAAAGTTTGTTTTGATCACTATAGGAGGACAAAGTTATCTTAAGGCATGGAAAAACATAAACATGATGATGGAATTAAAATAAAAACAATGTAAACACAAAGAAGACACACAAAAGACATGCAACAAAACACAATGTTAGCACTAAAAGGGTTTGAGTCAGTAAGGAAAAGAGACCTCGACCTTAAATTGCCTCAAATACCAAACATCATCCATCGAATAAATGAATGCTCCCACGAGGATTAGAAAATTGTGTTATGCCACATCACTCATGAGCCACATGGATTTACTGGCTAGAAAGCTATGTTATGCTAGGCGTCCATGCAATATGATGGGTTCCAAGGTTAGTAAGTTGTGTTATGCTAAACACTCATGAGACACATAGCTCTACTAGCAATTAAGTTGTGTTACAATTGATGACCATGTAAAAAGGAATTCATGACACACCATAGAAAAGTTTGATATTTTCTAGGTGAATCACAAACTGGAAGGTACACGAGCTAGTGCAGTCCGATATTCACTAGGTGAGCCCCCAAGACAAGGTAGTAAAATGAGAAACACACTAGGTTTAGTGACGTCTTCTATTCACTAGGTGTGCATCCATGTCAACCACATCAATAGTTATACTCCTTGATAACTCTAATAAGCTTCCAAAAAATGATCAAGATGCTATGCCAATGCAACACTAAGTTCGACGCTTGTGAACAAATTGAAGCAAAAATGCCAAACTCACCTAAGGAGGTGCAAAAACTCACCTAAGGAAGTGCAACAACGACAACAAGATAAGGCTGGAACCTGAAAGGGTGTTATAACAACACCACGACAAAAGGTGATTTACAAAAATAACAAAGGGGCTTTGCTCAATATATGAAAGGTCACACCTTAGGGATCATCACAAATGGCATCACCACCAAGAGAGGACAAGTCAAGGAATAAAAGGATCACACTTTAGGGAATACTATCCATAGTATTACCACAAAGGGGAACATCATATGCCAAGAAAAGTCACACCCTTATAGAACATCAAGCCCAATATCACCACCAAAGAGACACATAGATCAAGACACCCACACTTTGATTAATAAGGTCACACTTCTTAGGAGATGTATGCTATCATTGTTGGCAACACAAGGGCAGAAAACTGAGAGGGGGGGTGAATCAGTTGTCCTAGAGATTTAAAACTTATTCAATTTAATAGCTTTATTCTCAAATCTGAATAATAACCATGAAAGTATAAATCAATAACACATCAGAAACACACATAACACCAATATTTTTTACGTGGAAACCTTGTTAGGGGAAAAACCGTGATGGAGATTAGTCCACAAGATTATACCCTATTAAAAGTATAAAGAAATGAAATATGGGGAATGCACATGCATTTAGGCACATTGCCTAGAGCTCACCACTCAATTACAACAAGGCTAACCGCCCAAAGGAAGACACACTATCTTATAGAAAGAATCAAATTACATCTGTAGGGATTTGAACTGAAAAAATAACATCTACTAATGCCTAATCATAGTTCCGATTAAACACATGAACATTTCTTCACTCTTCTTCACACTCTACTCTCCCTTCGAATGATTATGACTTTATTCACATATATAAACACACCTGACATCCACTTGCATACCTCAATTCGAATAGACAATTGCTTATATATATCCACAACAGGAAATTTCATCACTACATGTTGGCTTCAACAAAATAATAAAATGAATATAAATTGTCAACCCAAAACACTAAAGATTATTAATGTGAATCAACCAAGGTTGTCCATAACTTAGTGAAGACCCAAATCAACATCTCCAACATGAAAACACTTCAATTAATTACTCCTCGAAGATCCACAACACACTATAAACACCATGTCGGCCAAGAACAATAAAAACATGAACACGCAAGAGAAAATCGTCAACCACGAGTGTACCAATCAATGCAGACGTGTAAAAAAGACATAGCACAATCTATAAACATCCAAAAACATCACGAATCACTAGTGAAGCATTGACAACAACTGAACTAACTGAAATCACATCATCTTCAATCAGTAACACCAACTGAAGCAACAAAAAAATTGTTAGAATGTAAATCTTCATAACTCAAACAAATCTTCACACGATTCTCTAAAACTCTACATGGATAAAATAGATACACTCAGCAACAAACCCTTTATTCCACAACCTCTGATCATCAATGTACAAAACTTACTGATATACTGAACTTCACTTCACCACTAACAACCTGCAACTCATTCCATTAGAATTTTCTCAATATCCTCGACATATACAACTTCTAATGAATTAATGCTAATAGTGTTGACATCAATGACAACCTCATATCAACAACATAGCCACAACATCCAACAATATCCCCCTTTGTCATTGATGGAAAAACATAATGTGAAAAACACCATCAACACAACTAACTCTTGACACTTACTCCCCCTTAGGTTTTGATTCATTTTCTCCTCAACTCTTCCACATGATCGTCTTTCCCACAAGGCTCTTTTTTTCCCTAGAATTTTTTTCACATGATCTTCTCCCCTTTGACATCAATGAAAAAATCTCTAAGCTTCACACAAACTATGAACCACATATTTGAGCATCTAAACATTTGACTGCTTCCCTTGAGTAGTAGCCACCACAGCATCAATTTGGATCAAGATATAACTATGAAATGCATAAACTGATGCAATGCAATGCATCCTTAGTTCTGATTAGGAGGGGTAATCACCCCTAACTTCCCTTTGAGATACTCAAAAGTATCCTTAGGAAATGTCTTAGTAAAGATGTCTGCAATCCACTCCTTAGTAGGAACATACTCTAGTCTGACTTCCTTTTCACTCACCTTTTCTCTCAAAAAGTGAAACTTGATAGATATATGCTTTGTATTTGAATGTAGCACCAAATTCTTGGAAATTTTAATAGCACTTGAATTATCACAAAATATAGCAATAAGATCATTATACACAACTCCGATATCCTTCAACATCTGCTTCATCCATAGGACTTGAGTACAATTGTTAGCAACAACAATATATTAGGCCTCTGCAATAGATAAGGAAATGGCATTTTGCTTCTTAATTAACCATGAAATCAACTTCTTACCAAAGAAAAATGCTCCACCACTAGTACTTTTTTTGTCATTTACATCTCCTGCCCAATCAACATTAGTAAATGCACTCAAAGTAAGATCATCACCTTTAGGATACCATAGGCCAAGTTCAACTGTTCCCTTCAAATATCTGAAAATTCTTTTCACAATAGTCACATGAGATTCCTTCAAATCAGCTTGAAATCTTGCAACAATGCATACAACATTCATGATATCAAGCCTAGTTTGAGTTAAATACATCAATCCACCAATCATTGATCTGTATCTAGTTTTATTTGCTTTCAAAGAATTATCTTCTATTGTCAACTTGCATTTGGTCACCATGGGTGTATTGACTGGCTTTGAATCTTGCATACCAAACTTCTTCAATAATTCCTTCACATACTTGGACCGAGATATAAAAATACCTTTATCTAACTGAGTAATTTGCAATCCCAAAAAGAATTTCATCTCACCAATCATTGACATCTCAAATTCATTCCGCATCTCATTAGAAAACTGCATGCACAAACCATCATCTCCTCCAAAAATGATATCAATAACAAATACCTCAATAATCAAATCTTTATCATCATTCTTGAAATACAAATTACTATCAACAGTACCTTTGTTAAATCCAAGCTTTAGCAAATACTTGTCTGATTTGGCATACCAAGCTCTAGGGGCTTGCTTGAGTCCATACAATTCTTTCTTCAACTGACACACCATATCTCCCTTATCAGTTAATTGAAATCCATCAGGTTGCTCAACATACACCTCTTCTTCCAATTCGCCATTTAGAAAAGTTGACTTGACATCCATCTGATAAACCTTGTAGTTCTTGTAAGCAACATAGACAAGAAATAAGCTTACAGCTTCAATTCTAGCAACAGGGGAAAAAGTCTCTTCAAAATCAATTCCTTCCATCTGTGAATATGCTCTGCATACTAGTATTGCTTTGTTTCTAACCACTTCACCTTGCTCATTAAATTTTTTTCTAAAGACCCATTTAGTTCCAATGACATTCTTATTCTTAGGTCTAAGAACAAGAATCCATGCATCATTCTTCTCAATTTTCTGTAGTTATTCTTTCATTGCTTCCACCCAATGTTCATATTTACATGCTTTATTCACATTAGTAGGCCTAGTCTTTGAAATCAAGCAGTATTCTTCAACAATCTTTCTCCTATTTTGGACACCTTTGTTCTTATCACCTATAATTTTATCTTTTGAATGATTCAATCTTACATACCTCAAAGTCTTCTTAGGATGTTCTTCAACTTCAGGCTCTTTTGTTCTCTCTTTTGCTCTTGCAGTGTTTTCTCCTTCCTCTTGATCTTTTTGATTCACTGGAATGATTTGAACTTGATTTGTAGTCTGAACTTGCTTTCCTTTGTTTGTACTATCATCCTGATCATTAGAGTCATATCCACAGGTTCTGGATGGTGTATCGAAGTCTTCATCAACCTTGACATTCTCACTTTCAACCATTTTCCTCAATCTTTTATTGTAACATTGGTAGACTTTGCTTTTAGTAAAATAACTCAGAAAGATACCTTGACCACTCCTAGCATCAAACTTTCCTATATCTTCATCTCTCTTGATATAACATTTGCTTCCAAATATCTTGAAGTACTTAACAATAGGCTTTTGACTAGTCCATAGCTCAAAAGGGGTCTTACCAGTATCACCTTTGATTTTTACTTGGTTGAGAGTGTACACAACAGTACTCACAGCTTCTCTCCAGTAGATATGAGGGACATTTCCTTCCAACATCATAGTTCTAGCAACATCTTCAATTGTTCTATTCTTCCTTTCCACAACTCCATTTTGCTGAGGGGTCCAAAGTGTAGATAATTGTCTCTTTATTCCATGTTCTTCACAAAAGGAATTAAATTCACCACCTCTATATGATCTCATACATTCAATCTTCAGACCTATCTCTATCTCAACCATAGCTTTAAAGATCTTGAACTTTTCCAGTGCTTCAGATTTCTCCCTTAAGTAAGCAACCCACACCATTCTAGAATAATCATCAATAAGCAACACGAAATACATGTAACCTTGTAAACTTCTGACCTTAGAGGGACCACATATATTAGTATACACAAGCTCCAACAATTTATTTGATGTTGTTTGCTTCAAAATGAAATTCTAGTTTGCTTTCCTAACTGACGTTCCTTGCATATGGCATTAGTAGGTTTCACCAGCTTAGGTAGATCTCTCACACCCTTAGTAGAACTTATCTTGACAATATTATCAAAATTAACATGACACATTCTTCTATGCCATAACCAACTTTCATCAACTTGAGCAATCAAACAACTTTTACTAGCAACACTCAAGTGAAAGATATTACCTTTTATTTTTGTACCTGATGCAATTTAATTTCTGGAACTCAATATTCTGCACTTTCCATCCTTGAACTGAAGATTGCATCCCTTATCAACCATCTAACCAATACTTAAAAGATTATTCTTCAAGCCTTCCACATTTATGACATCATCAATATATGCTTACCATCAAGGGAAATGCATCCTCTGCCATAGATCACACCAACTGTATTATCACCAAATCTCACAACACCACCATTATACTTTTCCAAGCTCACAAACTTACTTTTATCTCTTGTCATATGATGTGAACATCCATTGTCAATCACCATTCATCTTTCTCTTCAACTCGAGTAGCTAGGGATTTCTCCACATTTGTACAACTAGCAGATTTAGTAGATACATGATTATTTTCCTTGATAACAATAAATACCCATTCATCATCACTTCTATTTCCTTTACCAGATTCATCATCTGTCACACCTTCATTAGTAGCATAGTAACACTTCTTTTGAAATCTAGGCTTGTTATTTCTTGGTTTAGGATCTCTTTCCAAATGCCTTGATGCAAAATGACCTATCTTATTGCAAGAAAAACATTTAAGAGGAAATTTTCCTTCATACTTACCTTTTCCTCTTGGCACTCTTTTGACAATAAGTGCTTCTAGCTCTTCCAACTCTCTTTCTTCTTCTTCAATCTATCTGATTTCATCCTCATATTTGAATGTCTTTCTAGATGAACTCTCACCCAGATCATATCTTTGTCTATCTCTTCTAGAAGTAGTAGCCTTAAATGAGAATTCAACCTTTGGAAGGGCATCACCAAATTCACTCAACTCAAAAGCAGTAAGCTTACCAACCAACATATCTCTGGTTACATTTGTTACAGTCTGGAGCTCTTCAATAGCACTAGCTTTGAATTTGTAAGAATCAGGCAAGGATCTAAGCAATTTAGCGACATTCTCTGATTTGTCTATCTATCCACCAACACATCTGATTCCACACACAAGTTCATTCACTCTTTGAATGAAAGTATTAATGTTCTCATCATCACCTGTTCTCAAATTTTCATATTTCCCTTTTAGACTCTGCAACTTAACAACCTTCACATTAGCATCACCTTCATACAAGGTTTCCAAATTTTTCCAAATCTTGTAAGTAGTCTTCAAATCCATAACATTTGTCATCTTAGAATCAATCAAGGTAGTCAACAAGGCTTCCTTAGCCTGAATATTATAATCATCTCTGATCTCAGAAGTAGTAGTAGGACCATTATGAGGAACAACATACCTATTACTTGTAATGTTCCAAAAGGGTTCACCAATGCATCTTAGATGGCACTCCATTGGAGTCTTCCACAAAGAGTAATTTGTTCCATCAAATATAGGACTATCCTTCTTGTATGTCGCCATCCCATATCACCTCAAGCTATCAAACTTATTCCAAGGAATCTACTCTAATACCAATTGTTGGCAACACAAGGGTAGACAACTGAGAGGGGGGTGAATTAGTTGTCCCGAATATTTAAAACTTATTCAATTTAATAACTTTATTCTCAGATCTGAATAATAACCATGAAAACATAAATCAATAACACATCAAAAACACACATAACACAAAGTCTTTTTATGTGGAAACCCTGTTAGGGTAAAAACCACAGTGGAGATCAGTCCACAAGATTATACCCTGTTAAAAGTATAAAGAAATGAAATATGGGAATGCACATGGATTCAGGCAACGCCTAGAGTTCACTACTCCAATTAAGGCTAACCTCCCAAAGGAAGACACATTATCTTACAGAAAGAATTAAATTACATCTGTAGGGATTTGAACTAATAAAATAGCATCTGCTAATGCCTGATCACAGTTCCGGTTAAGCACATGAAAATTTCTTCACTCTTCTTCACACTCTACTTTGCCTTTGAATGATAAGGACTTTATTCACACATACACACACACTTGACATCCACTCGCATACCTCAATTTGAATAGACAATCGCTTATATATATATCCACAACAGGAAATTCCATCCCTACATCTTGGCTTCAACAAAATAATAAAACAAATATAAACTATTGGCCCAAAACACTAAAGATTATTAATGCGAATAAACCAAGGTTGACCACAACTTAGTGAAGACCCAAATCAACATATCCAATACAAAAACACTTCAATTAATTGCTCCTCAAAGATCCACAACACACTATAAACACCATGTCGGCCAAGAATAGGAAAAACATGTACGCACAAGAGAAAATTGCCAACCACGAGCGCAACAATCAATGTGGATATGCAAGAAAGATAGAGCATGATCTAGAAACATCCAAAAAAATAATGAATCACTAGGGAAGCATCCACAACAACTAAACTAGCTGAAAATGCATCATCTTCAATCAGTAACACCAACTGAAGCAACATAAAAATTGTTAGAATGTAAATCTTCATAACTCAAACAAATATCCACACATATCTCTAAAACTCTATGTGGATAAACTAGATACACTCCACAAAAAACCCTTTAGTCCACAGACCTCTAACCATCAATGTACAAAACTTACCAACATACTGAACTTCACTTCACCATTGACAATCTATAACTCATTCCATTAGAATTTTCTCAATATGCTCAACATGTACAACTTCTAATGAATTAATGCTAATAGAATTGACATCAATGACAACCACATATCAACAACATAACTACAACATCCAACAACCATCAGTAAAAATGGACCATTTCTTATACAAAGAATGAGTAGGGGACTATATGCCCCCCTTAAAATATTATTGTACTTGCTACACTAACGTTTTAAGGAGATAAGAATCCATTTCTAGAAGAAATGCACCTAACACAAGGCTATCTAACCCCTTTCCCACCAAGGATAGTGATAAAGGTGAGTCAAAGTTTCTCTTTGCAAGATAAAAGATGATTGCATAAAGCCAAGTTTATATCCCCATGCATGGTAGTGAGTATGTTATGATACTACAACTACCACATGGAAAGGAGCAACAATTAATGCTATTTTTCATGATTAAGTGAAGGCCTTTTTGATGTTTTTTTTAATTTGTGAAGGACAATAGCAAAGAACTCTTGTTGTTTCTTATGTGTTGGGCTCTATGGGGACACAAATACCTTGTTCTTTTACACCACATCCTTTTCCATTATAACCAAATTGTTTCAAAATTTCATAACCTCTTTCATAAATGGTTTCCATTTCTTTCAAAGAAGGTGGTTTCTTGTAATTAGTTTCATCATAAGTGGATGTGTAATTTGTGTTTTTCTCATTGCTAAAAGTTGTATATTCAGATGCTTTTCATGACTTAGTGATAGATTGTGTTGATATTATTGCAATTTCTTTTTCTTTTTCTGATTTTGATGGTGTAATCTTGTACTCCCCTATGATGTAGGTGTGAAATATAATGATCCCCAATCATCATCCAATAACTTTGTCACCGATGAAAGACAATCAAGATCATCATTGATTTGTAAAGGTTCCTATTGGGGTCCCCAAGTGGGACCCTAGGTGAACCCAGGGTGAACCAAGGGTCACCCACAAGAAAAAAAATATTTTTGAAAATATTTCTATAAACAAAAGTGTCAAATACCTAATTTTTCCCTTAAGTGATAAAATTGTGAAAATGGTGTGCGCTATGAAGGTTTGTGTGGTTTCAAAGGCCTTAATTTTGGCTTGGTGGCAAGGGATCCACCCCTTAATCCCATTTAGGGCATTGGCTCCAAACCCCCATGAGAAGCATTGCCTGTAGATCCCCATGATAGGTGTTTCCCCTCAACCACATTTGGGTCTCCATTCCTAGCCCCCACTAGTTGCCATCCCCAACTCTAGGCCCTTTCTTCCCTTAGTTAAGTGTAGCTGATTGGGTGCAAAAGAAGTTGAGGATTTGGTCTTTGTGAACTCCAACTTGCATCAATTGTCACATAAAAAACTTGATTACAATGAGGGGGTGATGAGGAGTAGTTGTGAGAATTACTAATTAATAAATCATATTCAAGGAAGGGAATACTGGGGACCATGTAGGAAGAAGTAAAAATATGAAGACAAAAGATGAGTCAAAAATAGGGGAACCTTATTGTTGTACCCAAAATTAACTTTTTTTTCTACACTTAGGAATTTTGAAGAAATGGTCAAAAGTCTTGTTAAAATTGTTAGAAAGGTCAAAATTGGAAATCTACATGTCTTGCATGAGGGACAAAAACTCAAAATTTTCAAAATTTGACGATCTGGGTCTGCTTAGAGTGACCAAGTCTACAAAACCCAAATCTTAGTTTTTTAGCCCTAAATTTTAGGAAAATTTCTATTTTTAGAAACTTTCTAAAAATAGAACTTTTTTGGGCTTTTATGTGTTTCTTCTCAAATGGATGCTGGCAAAATTTTCTAAAAATAGAAAGTTTGGCTTCTAGTGTTCAAACTGATTTTGATTGGTTGAAAATACTTCCTCATTAGGATGGTCCAGTCAGAATCATCAAAAGATCAGTTTTTCCCTGGTGGGTCTATTCTGCTTTTTAGAAGCTTTTTCAAGAGCTCCAAGGTCATTAATGGAGGTTGCTCAAATGCTAGGCATCAGATTTGAAGTCTCAAGCACTGCACAGATCAAGAAACTACAATAGATGATCGAGGGATGAAGAATGGAGAATGGAAGTTGAAGAATCATAAAAATTGCAAAATTTTGGCTAACTCTGGAAAGTTTAGGCGCCCCTACCTAGTCTAGGCACCTAGACACTCATGCCTTGGAAATATTTTTAGTTTTTGACAGTCAAAACCATGGTGAGCACGAGGAATCAGGAGAAAGATGAAAATTTGAAATAAAATTCTATCTCTTGCCAGTAAAGGTGTCCTTGCTAGCCAAGGGCGTCCAATCTTTCAAAGCCTTAGATGATAGAATTAGGGTTTGTGCTCCCAGACAATGTTGCTCTAAATTCAGTAGGCTTTGCAGTGAATCCATCGACACAGTCATCAAATATTACAGACTAATCAAAGGGGTAAATTTGTGCAGAATGGAGAAAGTCAGTTGAAAATTTAAAATCTAGAAAATATTCTAAGTCTGGGCAGTAAAGACGCCCTTGGTAGCCAGGGGTGCCCAAGCTTTTGAAGGCCTAAAACTGCTTTTTTGGGAAAATTACTTCCAGAAGACCCCCCTTAGAATTCCTTGAGCTATCCAACGAGTCCAGCCGTTAGTTCATCGGACCTCTTGATCATATAGAGACAAAAATTCATCTGAAGAATTAGTAAGCAGTTAAAAGTTGAGGAAAATATAAAAAAAATCTCTCTGGTGATCATGGACGCCCCAGCTAGCCAAGGGTGCCCAAACATTTGAAGGCTCATAATCAATTTTTAAGGTTTAGCATCTCCATAACAATCATCTCAAATTCAGTCAAGCTACACAACAGAGCGGTTAGCTAGATCATTAGACCTCCTAAGCTCTCAGAGTTGCAGATTCATCTGAAGGGTAGAAAACAATGATAAAAGTTGAAGAACATGAAAATGGCTAACACTTGACAGTAAAGGCACCCTTGGGAGCCAGGGGTGCCCATAATTTTGGAGGTCAAAATAATTTTTTTATCAAACGATGTCTCCAAAACAACCTTCTCCAATTCAACTAGGCTTCACAATGGATTGCTCAACTAGTTCACGGGATCAAATTGGTGGCCAGAATCAAGGATCAAATTGAGGATAAAAATCAAGAAAAAGTTGAAAATGGTGAGATTTTGGCTAAGTTTATCAAAGAAAAGCGCTTCTATTCAAGAAAGGGTACCCAAGGCTCAATGCCTTAGAAAATTTCTCAAATTTTGATCATTCATCATGTTGTACCCAAAATAAATTTTTGCTTCAAAGAGACATTTTTGCTAAAAATGATCTAAGCCATGTGAAAATGTTGTCAAAAGTCTGTTTTAGGTCAAAATAAACATAAGGTTTTTGTGGGTTTCTATCAAGGAACATATGTGCAAAATTTTGAAATTTTGAAAATTGGGATTTCATACCCCTATTTTTAGGGAAACCCCCAAAAATAGGACCTTCGTGAAAATGATTGAAAATGATTTTGATAGGATTAATTGACTTCACGGTCACACTAGTCAAGTCAAAATCTTCAAAAAATATGTTTTACTTTGGTGGGCCTATTTTCATTTTTTAGGAAGAAAGTTAGGAGCTTCAAAACCATTAATGGAAGATTGACCAGTACCAGGTGTTGAAAGCTAAGCTTCAAAAGATTCAATGGAGAAATCATGGCAGAAAATGATAAAAAATATGTTATTTGATGGAGGGGATTTTCAAAAATGAGAAATGACAAAAATTGGCTAACTTTGGAAAAGCCACACCTTGCTATCTAGGTAGCTATGCTGTAAAAAATGCTAAAAGTGCCCCTATTGAAGAAAGGCGCCCTTGGATATCAGAGGCCAAATGTAGTCATCAAATTCACCTGGAGCAGTCATCTTCGTGTTCCTATTGGCTTTCCAACAAATCATTCAACAAGACCATCTAATTCAAAGATCATTAGAAAATGTCAACGAAGTATGGAGATGCTACAAGCAAGAATCATCTGAAATGGTAGTTCAACATGAAAAAGGAATCCCTATTAAGGAAAGGCGCCCTTGAACAATATGGCCCAGATGTCAGTTCCTGAGAAAATTTGTCTTCGTGAGATCTCTTAGTCATCAGCCCAACTTTGCAACAAACCCATCATCTAGCTTGCAAGACAAATCAAACAACAACAATGGTTGATCGACAGAGCATGCAAGATGGAAGGAAAATCAATGAACTTCAAGGAAAAAAGTGCCCCTGTTGGCTGAGGCACCCTACACTTCAAGACACCTGATGAAGTTATCAACAACTACTTTATACAAGGCATTTGTTCAACTCCTTTCTAGCCTTGCAATCAATCCAACAACACATTCACTAGACCTATCAAGCAATCAGAGGAAGAGATCAAATAGAAAATGCCAAAGGTGAAGACTGAATGAAGAACATGAAGAATTGAACAAGTACTAAAGAAAAGGAACCCCTGCTAAAGAAAGGCGCATAGTCTTTTGGGCATGCAGATGTAGTCTATTTGCTTAATGATCTTTAGGATGATCTCCATTTTAATTGATCTCGACAATGACACCGTCAGCAAAGACATCCGAAAAATCAGCCATTTGATGATGAAGATCAAATTGAGGCAGTTTACAACATGAAAATAACTGGTAAAAAATTCAAAGGTGCCCTTGTTTAGGAAAGGAACCCATGCTTTTGAAGGACTTAAACCAATTTTCAAGGTCTGTGAAACTAGTCATCCTTTCCAGGACTGAGTTGGTTATCCAACACATCATCAAGTGACGTCGTTCGAATCATCAGTCAGCGGTGATATTAGATTGAAGCACAAAGGGTCTAAATAGAGGAATTGAAGAACAATTAGGAAAAAATGACCAAGTTAGGTGTAAAAGCGCCCTTGTTGAAGAAAGGGGCCCTTGATTTTGAAGCCTTAGACTTAGGTTTCTGGCTTAACAACTCCTAGACATACCTCTTCAGGATTGTTCGATCTCAACAACAGATCCATCAGTAGTTGCTAAAGATCAAATGAATGACTAGGAGCAAGGATCAAACAAAGGCACTTCACCATGAAAAATAATAAATAAAAAGTGTTCAAACTCAAGAAGGATACCTAAAAAGGTCAAAGCAAGATTTGTTGACTTGGGTTAGAGATTTTGGAGGCAACCTTGGTTAAAACCTCCCACAATCATTAGAAATCAATTTTTAGAACTCCAAATCAATCCAAATCACTCCAAAATCATGAGTTGGCACCCAAACTTGAAGGATTCAAACTTAAATCATTATAAACCAACTCTAGGCATCCCATTTCATTATTTATTTTTGCAGGTTGAAGGAAAAAACATCAATTTTCTCTCCAAGGCATGTTTTCAAGATCTGGCAGAGGTTTTGGACTATTCTTCATTATTTTTTTGAAGATTAGTGGCACAAAGCGATATTTTCTCAGAGGTTACATCCAAAGGAATATTTTTTATAGAAGGGAAACATAATAACTTCAAATCTTCCTCTTATCTTCTTCCTCTTTTCTGTCTTAAATTTCTTACATGTCATAGAAAACAACAGGCTATCACAGATCTGGCCAACTGGGTGTGATCAACATAAATTTTCAGTAAAACCCATCTCTTAAAATTTTCAAGAAACAACAAACTTGTTTCCCCTATTTTTAGGGATTTTTTAGAAAAATTCACAGAATAAAAAATCCAACGAACTGGGTTTGCTTAGCTTTGAAGCACAAACAAAACCCATGTGTTGGATTTTTTTTGGAAAAATACTTATCAGCATGTGCTATTTTTAAGGGTTTTTAGAAATTGTCTGAACATGTTCGTGTGCACAATTGATCTTGAAGTTTTTCAGGATGTGGTACTCCTAGGTACAATACAAGACCAAAACAGTCTTGTACCATGATTTCCTGAAAATGACAAACACAAACTTGCATCAAGTGAACTCAGAGGTTGACCCAGAGAATTTGGAAGGAATAGACTAGATCACTCTACAAAACATTAAGCAATTCGGTTTGCTTGAGGGGACATCTATCCCCATCACATTACAAATCATGGAGTTTGTAATTTCTCGCATTAAGCATTACAACCCTACCACACAAGAAATCCAATCAGTGGATGGGAGGGTGATTTGTAGTCTTAAGCCTAAAGATGTGGAAAAATGCTTTCCTATTCCATGATGTTCCAAAAATGTGGTCATATCTGTGAAAGAATGTGAGAAGGCATTCAAAGCTTCAAAGAATAAGTGCTAGATGAGAATGGTAGAAAAATGGCTAAAAGTGCAAAAGGCCAACTTGCCCAAGAATTTGGGGCGTGAAGAATTCCAAGATGAATACGCAGTGATGATCATGCTACTCAATCATATCATTGGACAGGAGGATGGGAACTAATTTCAGCCATGGATGTACTACACCATAGCTAAAATTGTTAGCAATAGAGAGCACTATGATTGGCCCACACTCATCAATGATACACTCCACCAACAAATAACAAGGTTCTTAGAGGCTCAGAGGTTCCATATGTGCTCATACTTAGTATACCCGATAGCCTTCCAAGGCTAATTCAGAGCACAAAATACTATGGGAACTTTAGGCGTGTAGAAGGTCCATGAATATTTTCCATTTCTTGAGTTTACACTAGTAGAACAACACTTCAAGTGGACTAATGACCTTTTCATGATGCATGTCATAAGGGAACTGTTTGGTGTACATTTTATCATTCACCAAACATTAGAATAAAATGTCAAGGACACTCTACCCTCTCTTGAACTAAATCACTATGTGTGCCAAGATTGCAAGAAATACCACACGACAACTCCAAGGTTTATATGTGTGAATGAGAAAATTTAGGTTGGATAGCTTCCTTGGTTATGTATGTTGAAATACAAGGGGGAATTATGCTAACAAATCATTCACAAGCTAGGATTTAGACGAATTTGACAGTAAATGCTCTTTTTTTTTTGGATTTTCAATTTTGGAATTTCAAAAAACAAAAAAAAAAAGGGTTTAGAAGTTTTATGCTACTTCTAAGAAATCAAGATACGGTAAAGACTATGTGAAACCAATAACAACACTTTGCTTCACCACATGAATGAAAACTACATAAAATGAGTGCAATCTTCTAGGGTTGTTCTCAATATTTTCATACAATGAATAATACCATCAATAGAACAATATTTTATTCAAAGTAGAAGTTAAAGCATCCACAATATAGGCTTAGTCTAACTTTACACATTGAACGGAAATCATTCATTCAAAGAAAGTATGAGCAAGATTTTCACCAATCGATACTATCAAATCTTTCATTCATCTAACAAGAATGCAAATCAAATTCTATTCTAAATTTATTCTATGTTGAAGGAGATATGCAACCATGCAACCACTTGATAACAAGAAGGATTCAAAGTAAACTTGCAACATGAAATTTTATTTCCCAAGTAGCTCTGAGCAACAATTTCATAAAACTCTCTTCACACTATGAAATGAGAGAATAGGAGTTTGTATAGAGTTTTGAAAAACAAATGAAAGGCTGAGATCAATCTAAGATCATTGGCTGAGCTCAAGACACAACAACCCTAATTAGGGTTTTCCAAAATAACACAAATAGCAAGTGCATGGAGGACAAGTGGCACGAGGAGCTATCTTCTAGGAGGTGCATCCCTATCCTCTTGAGTAGCAGTATATTCAATGAATTTGGACACCATCAGGCTGAGCTCCTCCATCATGACATGTGGCAGCATATTCTCCTTGAATTCCAATCCATCCAAGTCATTTGCACACACGAAAAAAATAGTCTCCCATTCCAATTCCTGTCTTCAGAAGGAATCCTAGATGGACAAGAAATTAGATGCCTTAGGTCAAATTTTGCTTCAAGACTGGTCCAGTGATGGTGAAGAAAATATCCCGAGTTCTGAGCTTTAGACTTCTAGTTGCATATCATTTTCATGGATGGTATCCTTCTCAAGTACATCTACAACTACAAGGAAAATCTTATTTTGAATCTCTCTTATTTGTTCCTCAGATCTGATACCATCGGCCTTTACTTTTTCTAAGACTTCACTTTGTGCAATCAATGCCTAGTACTAAGTGTTGAAATCATATGCAACCCCTACTGCAATTACTTTTCCAACAATCAGTTCCTACCTTGGAACTCCTTTCAGCACTCTAAGGCACGGGATAATTTTGTCTTGAACATCCTGAAGGTTATCCCATGCTTCCGCCATAACTAAAATTCTAGAAAGCAAAGAAGAAATCTGTCCATAGGTCAATATTAATCTTTCCACAAATGTGACTGCTTCTTCACTTTTTCTTGCCATCCACTCCTTGGTTTCTCTAGCTGTTACCATTTCTTCTTCAAAACCTTTGATAGCTTCATGTAAAGAATTTAAAAGTGGAGGATCCATTGAATCGCCTTGATTAAGAGGTTTGGTCAAGTGTTGAATATATTCCTTCAGGCACTCAATTTCCTATTTTTATTCTCTTTTCTTTCCTACCTCCTTTTCCAATCTTGCCTTTATGGAAGCAACTAAATTGTGTAAGTCCTCAATCTCTCGACCCTTGGTAGTTGGTCCCAAGTTGATAGTAGTGACTACATACTCCTGAGGAGTAATATCTTCCTTTGCCTTGTCCATTGTTGGTACAACAATTTGCATTGAATGGAAACCGAATTCATCTCTCTGGATTGTGGAAAAATTCTTGGCTGGTTTCTTTATAGTAACCTTCTCTAATCTGGCCAAGAAATCGACTGTATCATCTTCTTGTTGAATTTCCATTGGTGCTTTCATTCTCAACATTTCTTTTAACTAATCAGGAATTGTAGGCTTCTCAATGCCTTCCTCTTCCTGATTAATTTCTTCACATGGAATATCCTGAACTCCTCTAAGAGCGGAAATCATTCCCTCTTGAAATTCTTCATCCAAAATATCCATCTCATTTTCTGGTTCAAGTATTTCTATGCTTGTAGGAGATGGGGGTTCATCATCATCCTACTAGATTGATTCAATATTCTCCTCATGGATTGGAGAAGGAATTCTTATTTCAGCCAGTGACTCATCCTCAATAGTTAATAACTCATTCACATTCCTGGACATGGCAGAGTGGGATGACTTTGATCTCTGCTTCTTCTGAATAGGTTCCTCGTTTACAATTTTCTTCCCCTTTGACCTTGTGGAGTCATCAACTACTTCCTTCATTTTGCTAGAATTAGTGCTTTCAATTAGTTTGGTACTTTGGGATGCTCATGCATTCAAAGAATATGATTCCATTTCGCCCATCAAGTTAGAAGTGAGGGTAAAATTTCTTCACCTTAGCCCCTGGACTTGCTGATCAACCCACCACTGTGAATACTTAACAACTGGCCTCATCAAGGTGGCTAGATATGTGAGCTCTATTTCTAACCATTTCACAGGAGGAAGAGGCCAATTCTCATCATAGCACGGTTGAACATATTCTCCATCATCCTCTAACTGGTCAGACACAAGGAAAAGATCGGTTGTTCTGATCAAGCTTACTAGCAGTCTAGACCATAGTCTTTTCCTAATATCAACCTCATCTGTAACATTTTCCCAAAAATTCTCCAGGTCTACCTTATGTCTGTACTTCTCTCCATTCACAATCTCAATATGGTTGTGAGGATCAAAATCATCCCTGGACCGGTAATATGTGAATGGATACCACTACATTTCCAACTTGGCACTCTCGGCTACCTATGTCAATGGGCAAGACTCCAACATATTTCCAATGAAAAATAGAAAGGAAATGGCTACTTTCTACTTTTTTCTTTGGAAGCCCTGATAATTTTCCAATTGTCTAAGGAATTTGAGCAAGACCATTTTGTTGGTAGGGTAAATCAGAAGTCAGTAAGGACATCTGGTAAATCCTTGAACTCTTATATACATGAATCTTGGATACTGGATAAACCAGGATCCATACTTTCTTATGAAGCTTTTGGCCTCTTGAGTGAGCCTCTAATGAGTTCCTCCCTGTAATATCCTAGTGATGTACATCAAGAAGGCATCATTTACCCTTCTAAAGTGGGTCTTCTTGCTAAGTTGCAACTGTGGATAACAGTCATAGGACTTAAAATAATTTTTTCCATTACCTACCACACCTCTACAAATCAATCCTGTGTATCTGTAATTTCTAGCCAACAAGTAGATAGTGTAGGAGCTCATGTAAAAGGACTTCATCCTTTCCAAATTTTTTAGTTGTTCATTAAGATTATCGTTGATTATTCGAGACCAATTGAACATTTTAACACTTGAGGTGATCTCATCAATAAAATAGTACATGTTGGTTTCAAAAGGCACACCCTGAGGGCTGCCCATTATTCTGTTTAACAACAAAATGATGTCACCATACTCCTCTTTGAAATCAATACAAAGAAAATTCTTTGGCACTTTCTTGAGGGAAGGCCTTGGCTTTTCTAACCACAACTTATTGACATTTGTTGCACAAAGCTTAATCTAGTCCTCAAAAAAAAAATTAGTGTCTTATTTAGTTTAATAGGAAGTCCGGTTGTAATTTGGTATCCCAGATGCTTCTTGAATGTCTAACTCTCCAAGGTGAGTCAATGCTTTCCCATCTGGCACAATAATTTGTCATTCTTGTGCATTGTAATGTATGGAACACTTGATCATCAACTCAATGCACTCCATTTCCAGTGGAAATCCAACCGCTTGGACAATGCCATTTCTCATCATTCGGCAAGCAATAGTTGTTGGAAAGAGTCCATCTTGCCCATACAGTATCCTTTTGAAATCCTTGAAATCCACGTGCATGAGGTTGGTATTTGTGACATTTTTCCACTTGGAATTGATCTTTGACTCTAACTAGAATCCTTTATTGGAGAACTTCATCTGAGCTTTTCTTGAAGGTCCTCCTTTGGTGGTCATCAACCTTTGAAACTATAGTTTTGACTATAAATATTCCTTTAGTTCTAATAATTTTGTCTTTAACTCAGAAAAAGCATGTTATTGCTAGAAATTATGTCCTTTAACTCATAAAATTCACTTTATCTTCAAAATTCCTTCAAAATTTATCTTTCGCAACCTTGAGAGAGCCAAAACGTTTCACAATCGAACTGGGAGACAACAAATTGAAAGTGACAAGTTAAACTTAATATAGAGTTGAAGAGTTCGATGATTTTAGAAACTTCATGTTTTTCTTTTAGATTTGTCAAACTTGGACTGCTTTATTTCCTCCAAAATGGCAACTTAATCTTCATTGGAAATTTTTGAGAGAAATTTTCTAATTTTCACCATGGTGGCACCCTTAGCCAAAATATCCTTTCCTTGATGAGTTGGCACAAAATCTTCTAGATTCTTCTTGTTTGAAAAAATTCCTTGGATATTTTGAAAATTTCTTCTAAGTGTTGGAAAAATATAAAATATTCTAAGTGTTGAGTTTTATTTTCCAATCTTTTCAAACTTGATCATCTTTCAATTATGGTGAACTTTCATTTTATCCATGGCGAACTTGATCATCTTCATGCTAATTTTACTTAGGCGAACTTCATGGTTGCTGTGTTACTTTTTTTTCTCGCTGGATGAAATTTAGCATGTTTGAGTCATTTGTGCTAGGGAAGAGTTGGAGTGCTCTTAGACAAGGGAAGACTTCATCAGTGCTTGGACATTGCAAGGGCATACTTCATTAGTGCTTGGACATTGCAACCTTTCTGCCTTGGTGGACTTGGTAGGTGTTGTGCCACTTTCCCTTTATCTAGGGAAAATTTTTCCAACCCCATTCCATTCCCCACCTTGGATGGACTTTAGGCTCAACAAGCCATACTTGAGCGGACTTTTATCTTTGCTTTCCATGCTTAGGCAGACTTTGACCTTTGTTTTCCATGCTTGGCTAGAGTTTGAGATTCTTGTGCCAAGTGTGGGTGGACTTCATGGTTGGTTGGAAAATATGCATGGTGGACTTTGTAGTTTAGTAGGCCATGTTCTTCAAACTATCGTGAACTTGTGGGTGGCCTAGATATTTCCTTTCCTAATGCTTAGATGAATTTCTTGCTCAATACCTCACATTTATCTAGAACATCTAGAACAAAACCTTGCCCAAAAATTTTCCCTTTCTTTTTATACTTGGAGACACAAATTTTTTATTCTGAAGATAGGAATGTTGTTGCCATGACCTGAGATACCCAATCCTAGACAAACTTTCAAAAAAGTTGAAAAAATAAAAAATCAAAAAGAAAAAAAGTAGGCTAAAAAAGCTACTTCTCAGATTGGTCCCAAAGTGCAAAAATTAGAAAAGAAGAAAAATAAAAAAGCAAAAATGCAGAATCCCACAAAAATAGGAAGGTGTCAGAATTGACCCTAAGCAATGGCATTTTTCATCCTCCAGACCTTTTGAGAACTTTGGCGATGTCGAAACATTGTTCTGAGCCTGAATACCCTATTTGAATTGGATGATTTCTCAAAACCCTAACTCCAAACTCTCAAAGAAACAAACTTATTAAATTGCAATGCTAAGACAAAACCCCTAAAAAGAAAACTATTGGGGGTCCCCATTTGGAATGGGATGATGTGTGAAATAGGTCACAATAGGACCTCGACCATGAAATGCATGTACGTATATCACCAGTAGCCAAGGAGGAAATGGTGGATTGGGTGAATTTTTTCATCGAATTCCCCACCTTCACCTATATACGCATATATGGATACAATGGTCACCCTGCTATGCTACTCTGCTACCCTTTAGATAGGGTAGTCTTCATGGAGTTCTTGTGGCAATTGGTTGAAGTACATTCTCACCAATGCCTAAAGAAGAAGACAACTATGAGATTTTCTATCCAAATGGGAATCTACAGGTGTAAATCAGTGGTTGATGCCAAGACATGTGCCAAGAGATGATGAGACTTAATCTTAAATACCTCATTGAGAGACAATCTTATGATCTAAGGGGCCCATATGTAGCACACCTTGATAAGCACTCATCACATGAGTCTTCCATGGAAGACTATTGGGTTAACCGTGATGATGAGTATGATGTATGAAGACAAAACTACAACTGCTTTAGACTTCTGTAGATTGTTGACTTCATGTCAGTGGATGTGGAAGTCATTCTACCCTCATTCTTCGTGGATCAAGTGGATTCATAGCCACTTGGAAGGGTGGATTGGTACACCAAGGAGAACACATCTATAGAGGAAAGGACAAGAAGAGTTGTTGGAACAACCAACTCTATTTGGACAACAAGAAGATGAGGAAGGTAGTATTTCCCAGCACAAAGCCACCACCGGTTAGTTCATCACTACCTTCCACATCTAGGAAGAAGCCCAAAAAAAAGCATTGGAGTAACCTTTGCAAAGGAATGAGGATGTTAGGTTACGCAAGGGGAAAAAATCAAAGTGCTAATACAAATCAGCAAGAGATTCATGTGGAGATAGCCACAAACGTACTCGAGGTATTCATTGAAACTGTTGCGGCTGAGCCAGTGATTAAGGAAATCATAGCTAAGATAGAAACCATGATGGAAGTAGTTGTAGTGGATACAGTTCCAATAGTTGAAACAAAACCTCCCACTTCACCACCACAATAGCAGTCACTAGTCACTGTTGACTTGGATTCACCGCAACAAGACATCATTTGCAACACAATCTCATTCATCAAGTGTTCAAGGTCCTAACATCCCTCCTTCCAATGAGGCTAGTCATAATTCATCTTGGCTCGAGAACCTTCTAGGATGGAAGACACAAAGGTCATCCTAAGAGTTGGACTTCAGATAATTCGACCATGTCCCTCAAGACATGCCGGTGAAGAAGATGAAGAAATAGGTCCACGTAGGAAGGAATGTCGATAATGAAGTTGTCATAGAGACAACTACCCCACCTGAGGGCAGAAGTGTACATGAGGTTGAAGTTAATGACTTCACCTTATCAAAGGTAAACCTTGGAAAGACCTCTCATTAGGTGGATGTAGATCTTCTCATAATCACATCAATGAGTGCTCAAGAGAGAATGGTGAAGGATGGTAGAGACAAATCAACCTTAAAGGCTGAAAACCAACATCTAAGGTTGCACATATCCAACTTGATGCATGGCACTCCTAACATCTTTGCTTTACCACAAGAGATGCTAGACTTCCCTGCGAAGCAAAATCATCACCAACTGATCTCATATGGAAAACACTTGAGAAATCAGGTGGAGGAATTTGTTGTTAGAGGATGATGTATACTGGAAAAACTATACTAGTTGAGGAATAGAGCTCATGAGCTTCACATGAGGATCCAATAGTCAAAGTTAAAGAAAAAATAGAAGAGGCTAGAGGATGAGATCACAATTGTAGACTTACAATTGGCATACCAATCAGTTACCACTGCAGAGAACAAGCAACATCTATTTGCTTGGAAAGCACAATTGGCATACTAGGCGAAAGCCTATGAAGCGAATTCTATGGATATGGTTGAGTACAACCAAATTGTTGCAAGTGTTATCAAATTTGTAAGAACGTTGGTAATATTCATTCGTTGCCTCTATCAGCACAAGGGTGGCACATACATTGAGTTAGATGTAGTTCAAAGACAATTCTAGGATTTCATTAGTGGCACTTTTTGCAATGACCCTATTGGTTGTGAATTGAGGAAGATTGCTAACATGTCCACCAAGCTGGATGACGCAGCTACGAAATGCATTGAGTATTAGTAGCGGTTTGCACATGGAGAGGAGATGCTAAAATGCCACATCATCATCCTACGAAGCATTGACTATCTAGAGGCAGAAGAAGTCAACACATGGATTGAGGAGTTGTTGACTGGAGGTGGTGAGGTGTAAAGATAACTTAGTTGGGACATCCTATTCTCTAGGATGGCATTTAAGATTAATAGTAGTTAACTTGATGCTTCTTTCCAAGTTAACTAACTATCCCTTGAATCATGCATGTCTATTTCCTTTAATGGGGGATGTTTGTTTTGACTTCCATTGATTGTGGATGTTTGTTTTGACTCCCACTAATCATGGATGTTTATCTCCATTAATCATGGATTTCTATCTTTGAGACACCTATTGTACTATAAGTTCTCTTATAGTTTAGTGCTAGTTAATTGAAGTAGACTTATAGTTAACTGATAGATTTCCTTCTTTTTAGGAATAAATATTGCTAATTGATTGGAATGAAATCTTTGTTGACTCAAGGAGATTTTGGGTTTGCCACTCCTTTGAGCTCTATAAATAAGAGCCTTGGGCTCATTATTTGGTAACCTTTATTTACTACACAAAATTGTTGCACCATTGTTGCCTCAAGTTTGCAAGTGCTTATTTGTTTACTCTTGGATGAGAGTTAATTGGTTTGATGAGCAATTGTCCATGATTTCTTTCCTTTGCATTTCCCAATTATTTGTAATTCGTTGAGGAAATTTGAAGAAGAAAATCAGAAAGTGCATACATTTTGATCCAAATATTTGAGTTCTTTCAATGTTTTCTTATTATAACTTCTTGTTTCAATCTCCTTGGATATTTTGTTGTTAACAATTACTATTTGATGTTATATAATGAATTGTCTTTCAACCTATACTTCGGACAAGGGTTCCTCCTCCTTGTTAGCCAAATCATTGTAATTTTTTGTTTCGAGTGATTTGTTTCTTATCCTATACCTCAGACAGGGGTTCCTCGGAAAGTTTGAGATTCTTCTTATCGTAAAGAGTGATTACTTGCATAAAGCCTTATTCCAGCATAAACCTGAGAGTTTAGATCCTCGGTCACATTCTGAAAGAAAGTCAAATCAAGCAATCTAACCCATTTATCCTGCTCCTATGCCCTCATGCTCTATTCATCTTGAGGAGATATGATAGATTAAAAGCTAGTTTGGTCGTAGTTAAGATCTGTAAAAACTAGAGAAAATCTTACCTATGACACATTGTGTTTATGCACCCTTGTGTCTAGCCATTGAGTAAAAAGGATAGGAACCTTAGTTTACTATACTTTTTATGTATAACATCAACAAAGAGGGATCTTCCTCTCTACAATTTGAAGGAGCAGTTACTAAAAAACTTGCAATAGCTGTCTGTTTGCAATAAGCACTCCAGAGGTGCTAATTTAAATGTCAAGAATTTTCTAGCATCGACCATGGGGCAACAAGGCATAAAACTTCAAGAAAAAGCAACTATCTGGCATCCTTGGGCTCTAGTTGAACAACCTAATCTTGCTCTAGAAACTCTCCAAATAGATCTTACATTCATTGAAGGAGAGGAAATGAACATCATTAATAGCCTGCGCACCTTCATCTTCGAAAAGAATACATCACCTGCTCAGTGGAGGGCTGCATCTATTACTTTGGACAAAGAAGAAAGAAAGGATGATCTTGCAGTCGGAAGGCGAGTATTATCACCACCCACATGGCAATAAGCATCCTAGATTATCAAGTATACACGAGGAAGAGAACCAATCCTCTTTTTCAAGAAGAAGTTGGAGAGGCATCCAACATAGAGGATTTCTTTGAAGAGGCTCTTGAAAATTTTATAGAAGATCTACATCAAGAACCTTCAGCTCAAGAAATGGCCAGCAATAATGACAATCATGGAAATGGCCATAATAATGGCTACGGAAAGAACGACTATGAAAACAATCACGACAATGGCTATGGCAATAACATAAATGGTAACAATAATGGAAATAATGGCTATGGAAATGGCAGAAATGGTAACAACAATGACAATGGTAGCAATTTGTTTGGCCATGGCTGTAATGCAAGAAATGTAAGATGTCCAACTCCATTGCCATGGGGAAATAACATAAGCCCATTGGCCCTACAAGGAAACCATGAACTTCCCAAAGGATCAAAAAAACATTTCTCGAGATTCTATGACGATGGGGCTAGACACCCTGATGAGAATATCTCAACATTCACAACAACTTTTTCTATTATGTCTATACCACATGAAGATATCATCATTCGACTCTTTGTCAAAAATATTGAGGCAAATTTTGTTGATTGGTTCAACCATTTGCAACCAAGAATCATCACAAGCTGGGAGGTCATGAGTGAGAAGTTCTTGGCATGGTTCAAACCTATTGAAGATAGCCATCAACTATTTGCTTGGTTATCTGACTCAAAGATGGATCCCACAAAACCAATGAGGGGATTCGTAGTGAGGTTTAACCACCTCATTACATGTCTCTCTCACACACTCAATCCATCATACGAGATTCTAATGAGTAGCTTCATTAATGCCCTTCCCTCAGTAGCCTTTTTGATAAAAGGAAACCATGAAACAGACTTGCTAGTTGCACAAGAAAGGGATATTGAGCTTGAGAACCACATGATCACAAATGGGAAGATGAAGAACGAATCCATCAGAGTGCTGGTCCAAGCATCAACAGATCCACTGCTACAAAAGGTAGCGAATGAGGTGACTATCATCAAGAGACAATCACCAAATCAAGGGTAGCAAGCACTGGCCACACCACCACCGTATCAACAACAACAACAATACCATCCTTAGCAGCAGTACCAACCTCAACAACCTTATTAGTCAAAGAGGAATAATTTCCAACATTTCTATAATCACAAGCCCAGATATCCAGGACCTCCGCCAAGACAAGCAGAGGCCGACAAATCTAATGTTTTTTTCTATTTTCATGAGACAGATGAACAGACTGGATCTACATGCCCTAAGAATCAAAGGATGAATAAAATCATGGGATATTCTAGAGATCAAGCACAAAGCTCAAGTTTTGTACCTTCAAATGCAAATTTTTTCTCACCACAAATGAACAACTTCGATGGTGACTCTGCAATGAGATACTTCAACAACAAACCCATAAATCAAGATCAAGAAGAAGACTACCATCAGTACTCTCTTGCTATCAACCATGATAATATATTAACACCTATGTTCACATGTTCCCAACACTTCAAAGAATAGAAGGAAGAGGAAGAAAGATGAAATTCCAATGAAAAGGGAAAAGAAGTTTCCACTTCTAATCCCAAGTCTACACAAGAGAACACCACGTCAAATGCTCAAGATCCATCTTCAACAAATTTTGACATTGTGATGTCTATGATGAAGATGAAGGTACAAATCTCATAGCTGGAGTATCTCTAGGACCATCCCAATCAATTGGATTAGATTCTAAAAGTAGAAAGAAGCATGATGCAATCCAACCCTCGTTGCTAGAGTCTTTTGTACTAGTAGGAGAAAAGCCCAAACCCTTCTACATATCTCTATATATGGGAGGTTACAAACTCAACAACTACATAATAGACTTGGGAGCATCAGACAATGTCATTCCCTTGTAGATAATGAACTCATTAGGACTATCATGCACTAAGACTCATGACAAGTGTTATTTACTTGAGTCCAAACTGATGCCATTGTTAGGCCAACCGAAGGATTGCCAAGTAAGATTGGTGGCCTGTCCAGAGAAAAAGATCATGATAACCATCCTAATAGCTGACATTCCAATCAACTATGGGATGCTACTACGTAGGAGCTTGTGTAAAGATCTCAGATGCGATATCCAATTGGATTGGTCGTATGTGACAATCCCATTAAAGCTTCAAGTTGGAACCTGAGGCTATCTAAATTCAGGGTGGTGAAATCCCAGGACCCTCAAGCACAAGTGCTACATCAAAGTATGAGTCTCGGCACATATGCCATGTTGTTTGAAGTAACTGAAGAAAAGAAAAAGGTTGCATTTTGCACAAGCACATCAAAAGGAAGTTCAAAGATGTGGATAATGCAATTCAACAGAAGTTGCTCTACAATACGCTTGGGAGTGGGAGTTGTCATTACTCTATACCCATTTGCTTATTGCTTGCAGTTTGATAATACAAACAATATGGTGGAATACGAGGTGCTCATACTAGGCCTCAAAAATGCAAGGGATATGGGTACAAAGTCCCTCCAAGTCGAAGGTGACATAGAGCTGATCATCCAATAGATCAGGGAGTGCTATCAAGAAAAAAAAAGTCACCTTATGTATTACCAACAAAGGGTGTGGAGTGCAATCGACTGGTTCAAGGCATTCAACATTAGATATATTCCACACGAGCACAATAGCAGAGAAAATTCCCTTGTAGTATCAGCTCTCTTCATGCCTCATTCTGACTTTTGTCAAAATACCTTTGCCATTGAGCTCATCTACAGGATGGCTATCCTCAAAAACAGCGACAACTGGTAGATATTTGATGATGATGACATCAAAGAGTTCCTCTGCATGGGAGACAAGTATTAGTAACTTTTATTTGAAGGAAGTGCTTCTCCTTTCAAAGAATCTATAGCAGAAGATTTTGAAGCTACAAAATCAAGCATCATCTAGCTAAGAGGCAACAATATCCCCAAGGATCTAGTATCCTTGGAGGACATATTTGACAGGCATGACAAGTATGTACAAGATTAGAGAAATTTGGCCAACAAAGCATCTATTGATTACTGTCAAGTCAACATCGGTACCGAAGACAAGTCCAAGCTTTTTAACTTGGGAAAATGTTCCACTGAAGAGGAAAGTAACAACTTTATCTCCTTGTTCAGATAGTACAGAGACATCTTCACCTAGACATATGAACATTTGAAAGTCTTGAAGCCAAAGGAATTGTCTCACACAATTCCTCTCAAGTTAGATATCAAGCCCTTTAAACAGAAGCAGAGACACTACAACCCGCATGTCCACCACACAATCGATGTGGAGGTGCAGAAGATGGTGGATGCAAAGATCATTTTTCCAATCCACCATTCCACCTGGGTGTCCAACATTGTTCTTGTATGTAAGAAGAACAGAGAGATCCAGATCTGTGTAGGCTTCATGAACTTTAACTAGTTGTCCCTAAAGGATAATTATCCTTTACCCATCATGGAGCACACATTGCAAACAGTAACCGGATAAAAAATGTTGTCATTACTTGATGAATTTTTTGGATAGAACCAAATTATAGTGGCTAAGGAGGACCAGATCAAGACATCGTTCACCACCCCATGGGGAACAATCACTTATGAAAGGATGCCCTTCGACCTCATCAACACCGTTGCTACTTTCTAGAGAGCCATGGATTTGGCATTTAGGGAATTAAAAGACAAATTTATTGTCATCTATCTTGATGACCTTACTGCTTTCTCCAAGAAGTGGCAAGATCATTTTCATCTCTTAGTGAAATTGTTTGAGAGATGTAGGTACCATCATATCTCATTGAATCCCAAGAAATCCATCTTTGCGGTGACAGAAGGAAAGCTACTTGGCTATATCATCTCCAAAGAAGGAACTCAGATTGATCCTGATAGGGTTGATTCAATCAAAGACCTCTCTCTCTCTTGACAAATACAACTCAAGTGCACTCCTTCAGAAAAGTAAACTTCATATGAAGATTTGTACCTGAATTCTTAGAGCTGATAGGAGATATATTAGTGATGATGAAGAAGACATTTGCCTTCAAATGAACTAGAAAAGGAAAGGAGGCGTTCATCAAAATCAAAGAAGCCATCAGTAAGGCACCAGTACTAGTCCGACCTGACTTCAATAAAAAAATCATTCTTTATTATTACATGTCAGAATACACCCTTTCTATCATATTGACACAGAAATTGAATGAAGAGACAAAATTGTCAATTTCCTTCATGAGCAGTAGCTTCAAGAATACACTCATAGATCAAAAAGAATGTCTATGCAGTTGTGAGGGTAGTTAAGAATTTCAGATTCTACATCTTAAATTCCCACACAAATGTATATGTTACAGACCCTGCGGTCAAGAGTGTCCTAACTCAACAAGAGATGGGCACCAAGAGAGGCAATTGAATTGCAAGAGTCTGGGAATATGACTTGGAGATCAAGCCTACCAAGCTCATTTGCAAGAGAGGTATATGTCAGCTCATAGTAGAAGACGGTGATCTAAAGCACCAAGCTGCTAATGGCATCCTTGGAATAGAAATTGAAGAAGACCTTCCAATGGTCTTACTAGTTGAGTTTGCAAAATAATAGTACACAAAATTATGGTACTATCTAACCTATGGAGACTTCCCAACATATTTGGGTAAACAACAAAAAAGAACTCTAAAACTACAAGCACAAAGCTATGTGCTTAGAGGAAACATTCTATACAAGTGTGGGATTGATGGAACATTCTTACTATGCATCACTAAGGACCAACAATGAAGGTTGGAAGCATTTCATAATCAAGCATGTGGTGGCTACTTTTCATCAAGGTTTACTGCATTTAAAATCCTGCGAGCATTGTTCTATTGGTTGACTTTGTTCTGCGACGCATATGATTGGGTGCACAAATATCAATTGTGTCAAAAATTTGTTGGAAAACTCAAGTTGTTAGCCCTTCCGCTAAGGCCAGTGGTAATAGATGCTCCATTCTAGCAATGGGGCATAAACTTTGTAGGGCCCATCAAACCACATTCCGGTAAAGGACATGTCTATTTTCTTATGGCGATAGATTACTTCACCAAATGGGTTGAAGCGATCCCTACAAAGCAAGCTACTTCTGAAGTAGTGTGTAACCTCCTCAAAGAGAACATGATTACACACTTTAGAGTACCAAGAAAGCTCGTGACTGACAATGCTACAAGCTTCTCGTCAGAGGAGTTGGTAGAATTATGTTTTGACAATGACATCCTATTGTCCCACTCTTTAAATTACTATCCACAAGGCAACAAACAAGTTGAATCATCAAATAAGAACATTG
Source organism: Sequoia sempervirens (assembly GCA_007258455.2). Taxonomy (NCBI): domain Eukaryota; kingdom Viridiplantae; phylum Streptophyta; class Pinopsida; order Cupressales; family Cupressaceae; genus Sequoia; species Sequoia sempervirens. The sequence goes on along the minus strand of VDFB02105028.1, from coordinate 105,045 downwards.
TCATGATCGTGTGCAAGATGGTTGATTCCAATCAACAGGCTTGGCACACAAAGTTGTAGGATGCTCTCTAGGCTAACAAGATTATGCCCAAGAGAGCTATTAGCACTTCCCCCTTCATTATCCTATATGGCACCGAGGTTGTAGTAATTATCATTCTAGAGTTGTTCGCCTTGCAGCTAACATCCACAATAGAGGATGAGGAGTTTAGAGATCCCATTGAGAAACACATCTTGTGCCTAATGAAGCTACAAGAAGAGAGGGTGGTGGTAGTTGATAAAATCACTCAACATCAAGAGTGAGTGAAGAAGATCTTCGACAAGAAGGCCCATCAGTGAGAATTTGAGATTGGAGACAAGGCCTTGTTATGGGACAAGAGACATGAGCCAAAGGGAATGCATGGAAAATTTGACTCCCTTTGGCTGGGTCCGTTCCTAATCCATGATGTTACATGAGAGAATTCCTATATCCTCTCACATTCAGATAGAAGGATCTTTCCACTGCCTTACATCAGGCAGTATTTGAAACATTTTGTCCCTTCAAGGATAGGGTGATTTTTTGTAAAAAAATTTCCCTTGCTTTAACGTTATGTTGTTATGTGTTTCCCCATTTCATATAATTGTTGTGTTTTAGGTGATTTCGTAGGTAGTCTTGATCTAGGTGAATAAATAAGAGAACTCCAAGTATTAGGTGATTTAGGAAATAAGTCCTAACTCCATGCCCAACTAATAAGAGTACTAGTCTGCAAAACTTCAAATTCTCGGTTCTCCTATGTCGTAGGTATCCGACATGGTCACAAGACAGAGCCTAATGTTGTACCCAAAATAAATATTTGCTTCAAAAAGAAATTTTTGCTAAAGATGATCTAAGTCATGTGAAAATGTTGTCAAAAGTTTATTTTAGGTCAAACTAAACATAAGGTTTTTGTGGGTTTCTATCAAGGAACATATGTGCAAAATTTTGAAACTTTGAAAATTAGGGTTTCATACCCCTATTTTTAGGGAAACCTTTGAAAATAGTACCTTCCTGGAAATGATTGAAAATGATTTTGATAGTATTAATTGACTTCATGATCACACTTTTCAAGTCAGAATCATCAAAAAATATGTTTTACTCTGGTGGGTCTATTTTTCATTTTCTAGGAAGAAAGTTAGGAGCTCTGCAACCATTAATGGCAGATTGGCCAGTACTAGGTGTTGAAAGCTAAGCTTGAAAAGCTTCAACAAAGAAACCATGGCATAAAATGATCAAAAAGATGCTATTTGATGGAGGGGATTTTCAAATCTAAAAAATGCCAAAAATTGGATAAATTTGGAAAAGCCACACCTTGCTATCAAGGGAGATATGTAGTAAAAAATGCTAAAAGCACCCTTGTTGAAGAAAGGCTCCCTTGGATCTCAAAGGCCAAATGTAGTCATCAATTTCACTTGAAGTAGTCATCTTCTTTGTGTTCCTATTGGCTTTCCAACACATCATTCAACAAGACCATCTGATAAAGAGATCACCAGAAAACATCAACGAAGTATGGAGATGTTGAAAGCAACAATCATCTGAAATGATAGTTCAACATGAAAAAGGAACCCCTGCTAAGGAAAGGTGCCCTTGAACAAGATGGCCCATATGTCAATTCTTGAGAAAAATTGTCTTCGTGAGATCTTTCCGGCATCAACCCAACTTTGCAACAAACCTGTCAGCCAACCTGCAAGACAAATCAAACAATAGCAACAGTTGATCGACAGAGCTTGCAAGATGGAAGGAAAATCAATGAACTTCAAGACACTTGATGAAGTTATCAACATTTTCTTTATACAAGGAATTTTTTTAGCTCCTTTCTAGCCTCGTGATTAATCCAACAACACGTTCACTAGACTTGTCAAGCAATCAAACGAAGAGATCAAACAAAAAATGACAAAGCTGAAGATTGAATGAAGAACTAAGCAAGTACCAAAGAAAAGGCACCATTGCTGAAGAAAGGCACCAAGTCTTTTGGGAATGCAGATGCAGTCTATTTGTTCGATGACCTCCAAGATGATCTCCATTTTGATTGATCTCGACAACGACACCATCAACAAAGACATCCAAGAAATTAGTCATTTGACGACATCGATCAAACTGAGACAATTTACAACATGAAAATAACTGGTCAAAAATTCAAAGGCACCCCTACTGAGGAAAGGCACCGATACTTTTGAAGGACTTAAACTGATTTTGAAGGTTTGTGAAACCAATCATCCTTTCTAGGACTGAGTTGGTTATCCAATGCAATTTCAAGCAAGGTCATCTGACTCATCAGTTAGTGGTGATACTAGATTGAAGCACATAGGGTCAAAATGGAGAAATTGAAGAACAATCACTAAAAATTGACTAAGTCTGGTGTAAAAGCACCCTTGTTGAAGAAAGGAACCCTTGATTTTGAAGCCTCAGACTTATGTTTATGGCTTAACAACTCCCAGACATACCTCTTTAGGATATTTTCAACAAATTAGTCATCTGACGACACCATCAACAAAGACATCCAACAAATTAGTCATCTAACGACAGAGATCAAACTGAGACAATTTACAACATGAAAATAACTGGTCAAAAATTCAAAGGCACCCCTGCTAAGGAAAGGCACCCATACTTTTGAAGGACTTAAACTGATTTTGAAGGTTTGTGAAACTAGTCATCCTTTCTAGGACTGAGTTGGTTATCCAATGCAATTTCAAGTGAGGTCATCCAACTCATTAGTTAGTGGTGATACCAGATTGAAGCATAAAGGGTCAAAATGGAGAAATTGAAGAACAATCATTAAAAATTGACTAATTCTGGTGTAAAAGCACCCCTGTTGAAGAAAGGCACCCTTGATTTTGAAGCCTCAGACTTATGTTTATGGCTTAACAACTCCTAGACATACCTCTTCAGGGTATTTTCATCTCAACAACAGATCCATCAACAACTACTAAAGATCAATTGAATGACCAAGAGCAAGGATCAAATAGAGGCACTTCACCATGAAAAATAATTAAAAAAGTGTTCAAACTCAAGAAGGACATCTAAAAAGGTCAAAGCAAGATTTTTTGACTTGAGTAAGATTTTGGTGGCAAACTTGGTTCAAACACCCCACAATCAGTGGAAATTAGTTTTTAGAATTCTAGATCAAGCCAAATCAATCCAAAATAATGAGTTGGTTCCCAAACTTGAATAATTATAAACCAACTCTAGGCGTCCCATTTCATTATTTCTTTTTGCAGGTTTAAGGATAAAACGACAATTTTCTCTCCAAGGCGTGTTTTCAAGATCTGGTAGAGGTTTTTGACCATTAATTATTTTTTTGAAGATCAGTGGGACAAAGGGATATTTTCTCAGAGGTTGCATCTAGAGGTGTATTTTTATAGAAGGGCAGCATAATAACTTCCAATATTCCTCTTATCTTCTTCCTCTCTTATGTCTTAAATTTCTTGCATGTCATAGAAAATAGCAAGCTATCACAGATCTAGCCAATTAGGTGTGGTCAATACAATTTTTTCAGTAAAAATCATCTCTTAAAATTTTCAAGAAACAACAAACTTGCTACCCTTATTTTTAGGGATTTTTTGGAAAAAGTCACAAAATCAAAATTCTAATGAACTAGATTTTTTCAACTTTGAAGCACAAACAAAACCCATGTGCCATATTTTTTCTGGAAAAATACTTCTCGGCAGGCACTATTTTTAAGGGTTTTTAGAAATTGTCTAAACAGGGTTGTGTGCACAATTGATCTTTAAGTTTTTTAGGATGTAGTACTCCCAAGTACAATACAAGAGCAAAATATTCTTGTACAATGATTTCCTAAAAATGAAAAACAGAGACTTGCATCAGGTGAACCCAAAGGTTGACTCAAAGAATTTGGAAGGAATAAACTAAATCACTCTATAGATAATCAAGCAATTTGGATTGCTTGAGGTGACATCTATCCCCATCACATTGCAAAGTGTGAAGTTTACAATTTCTTGCATTAAGCATTACAACCCTACCACATGAGAAATCTAATCAGTGGATAAGAGGGTCATTTGCAGTCTTAAGCCTAAAGATGGGGGAAAATGCTTTTCTATTCCACCATGTTCCAAAAACGTGGTCATATTTGTGAAAGAATGTGGGAAGTCATTCAAAGCTTAAAAGGATAAGTGCCTAATGAGAATGATAGAAAAATGGCTAAAAGTACAGAAGGCCAACTTGCCCAAGAATCTGGGGCGTGGAGAATTCTAAGATGACTACATAATGATGACCATGCTACTCAACTGAATCACTAGACAGGAGGATGGAAACCAATTTTAGCCATGGATGTACTACATCATAGCCAAAATTGTTAGCAACAGAGAGCACTATGACTAGACCACACTCATCAGTGATACACTCCACCAACAAATAACAGGGTTCTTAGAGGCTCATAGGGTCCATATGTGCTCATACTTAGTATACCCGATAGCCTTCCAAGGCTAGTTTAGAGCACTAAATATTGTGGGAACTTTAGGCGTGCAAAAGGTCCATGAATATTTTTCAGGTCTTGAGTTTACACTAGCAGAATGACACTTCAAGTGAACTAATGACCTTTTCACAATACACGTCGTAAGAGGCCTCCACCATGAGATGCATTTATGTATATCACCAACAACCAAGGAGGCAATGGTGGACTGGGCGGATTGGTTCATCCAATTCCCCACCTTCACCTATATACACGTATGTGGATACAATGGTCACCCTACTATGCTACCCCACTACCTTTTAGATTGGGTAGTCTTCATAGAGTTCTAGCAGCAATTGGTTGAAGTTCATTCTTAATAGTGCCTAAAGAAGAAGATGGGTGCGAGCTTTCCTATCCAGATGGGAATCTCCAGGTGTAAATCAGCGACTGATGCCAAGATCATGTGCCAAGAGTTGATGAGACTTAATCTCAAATACCTCATTAAGAGATGGTCTTATGATCCGGGGGCCTATATGTAGCACATCTTGAGCAGAACTTATCACACGAGTCTTCCATGGAAGACTATTGGGTCAATTGTGATGATGAGTATAATGTACGGAGACGAAACTACAACCGCTTTAGGCTTCCGTAGATTACCGACTTTATGTTAGTGGATGTGGAAGGTCTATTGGATGATGATGGGGAAGTCATTCTCCCCTCATTCTTTGTGGATCAAGTGGATTCACAACTACTTGGAAGGGTGTATTGGTATGCCAGAGAGAACACATCTATAGAGGAAAGGACAAGTAGAGTTGTCAAGAATAGTCAACTCTATTTCAACAACAAGAAGATGAGGAAGGTAGTAATTCCCCACATAGAGCCACCACCGGTTAGTTCATCACTACCTTCCACATCTAGGAAGAAGCCCAGAAAAAATTAATGGAGTAACCTTCTCAAAGGCATGAGGATGCTAGGTTACACAAGGGGAAGAAATCAAAGTGCTAATGCAAATTGACAAGAGACTCATGTCAAGACAATGACAAACATACCTGAGGTAGTCATTGAAACCGTTGCAGCTGAGCCAATGACTGAGGCAATCATAGCTGGGATAGAAACCATGATGGAAGCAACTACATCGAATACAACTCCAATAGTTGAAACAAAGCCTCCCACTTCACTTCCACAACAACAGTTACCAGTTATTGTTGACTTGGATTCACTTCAACTAGACATCATTGCAACACAATCTAATTCATTGAGCATTCAAGGGCCTAACGTCCTTCCTTCTAGTGAGGCCAATCATAACTCATCTTGGCTTGAGAACCTCCTAGGAAGGAAGAGACAAAGGCCATCCTACAAGTTGAACTTCACAAAATTTGACCATGTCCCTCAAGACATGCCATTGAAGAATATGAAGAAACAGGTCCATGTAGGAAGCAATGTCAATAATGAAGTTGCCATAGTGACAACTACCCCACCTGAGGAAAAAAATGTACACAAGGTTGAAGTTAATGACCACCTTATCAAAGGTAAACCTTAGGAAGACCACTCGTCAGGTGGAAGAAAATATTCTTAGAATGGCATCAGTGAGTGCTCAAGAGAGAATGGTGAAGGATGGCAAAGACAAAGTAGCCTTAAAGGTTAAAAACTAGCAGCTAAATTTCTACATATCTTTCTTGATGCATGACACTCCTAACATCTTTGCTTTACCACAAGAGATGCTAGACCTCCCCACGGAGTGAAATCATCACCAACTGATCTCATATAGAAAACACTTGAGAAATCAAGTGGAGGAATTTTTTGTTAGAGGATGGTGTATACTGGAAGAACTATACCAGTTGAGGAATAGAGCTCATGAGCTTTGCACGGGGATCCACTAGTCAGAGTTAAAGACAAAAAAAAAGAGGCCAGGGGATGAGATCACAGTTGTAGAATTACAATTGGGATACCAATCAGCTCCCACTATAGAGAACAAGCAATATCTGTTTGCTTGGAAAGAATATACAAGGTGAAAGCCTATTATGCCAATTCTGTGGAGATGATTGCGTACCACCAGATTGTAGAAAGTATTATCAAATTTGCAAGAATGTTGGTAATATCCATTGCTTTCCTCTACCAGTACAAGGGTGGCACATACATTGGTTAGATTGTTGTGCAAAGAGAGTTCCAGGATTTCATCCATGACACATTTTGTGACCTTGCTGGTTGTGAATTGAGGAAGATTGCAGACATGTCCACCAAGTTGGATGACACAGTTGTGAAATGCATTGAGTATCAACAACAACTTGCACATGGAGAGGAGATGCTGAAACACCACATCATCATCCTATAGAGCATTAATTTTCTAGAGGCAGAAGAAGTCAACACATGGATTGAGGAGCTATTGACTGGAGGTGTTGAGGTGTAAAGACAACTTAGTTGGGACGTCCTATTCTCTAGGATGGCATTTATGATTAACAATAGTTAACTTGATGCTTCTTTCCAAGTTAACTAACTATCCCTTGAATCATGCATGTCTATTTCCTTTAATGGGGGATGTTTGTTTTGACTTCCATTGATTGTGGATGTTTGTTTTGACTCCCACTAATCATGGATGTTTATCTCCATTAATCATGGATGTTTATCTTCGAGACACCTATTGTACTATAAGTTCTCTTGTAGTTTAGTGCCAGTTATCTGATAGATTTCCTTATTTTTAGGAATAAATCTTGCTAATTGGTTGAAAAGAAATCTTTGTTGACTCAAGGATATTTTGGGGTTTCCCACTCCTTTGAGCTCTATAAATAAGAGCCTTGGGCTCATTATTTGGTAACCTTTATTTACAATGCAAAATCGTTGTACCATTGTTGCCTCAAGTTTGCAAGTGCTTATTTGTTCACTCTTGGATGGGTGTTAATTGGTTTGATGAGCAATTGTGCATGATTTCGTGCCTTTGCATGTCCCAATTCTTTGTAATTCATTGATGAAATTCAAAGAAGAAAATCAGAAAGCACATGCATTTTGATCCAAATATTTGAGTTCTTTCAATGTTTCACTATTATAACTTGTTGTTTCAATCTCCTCCTTAGACAGGAGTTCCTCCTCAGATATTTTGTTGTTAACAATTATCATTTGATGTTGTATAATGAATTGTCTTTCATCCTATACTTCAGACAAGGGTTCCTCCTCCTTGGCAAGTCTGTTAGCCAAATCATCATAATTTGTTGTTTCTAGTGAGTTGTTTCTTAGCCTATACCTCAAAAAGCGGTTCCTCCTCTTTGGAAAGTCTGAGATTCTTCTTACCGTAAAGAGTGATTACTTTATTCCATTATAAACCTGAGAGTTTAGAGCCTCAGTCACATTCTGAAAGATGGTCGGACCAAGCAATCCATCCCATTCATTCCACTTCTATGCCCTCATGCTTTTTTTATCTTGAGGAGATACGATATATTTAAAGCTAGTTTAGTCATAGTTAAGATTTGCAGAAACTAGAGGAAACCTTAGCTACGACACATTGTGTTTATGCACCCTTGTGTCCTACTGCTAAGTAAAAAAGATAGGACCCTTAGTTTACTATAATTTTTATGTATAACATTAGCAAAGAGGGATCTTCCTCTCTATAATCTAGACGAGTAGTTACTAAAACACTTGCAATAGTTGTTTGTTTCCAATAAGCACTCTAGAGGTGCTAATTGAAATGCCAACACATCATTTGGAAAAGTGTCTACATTCGACGAAATTGGCTTAGGATTGGCTTCAAAGGTTTAAAGTTGAAGAATAAAGCATTTTTATATCCTCAAAACCTATTTAAGAAGGTCTTTGCATTCATTATTCACTTTTTGTAGGTTGAAGTCCAGAGGAGGAAACATATAATTTTATTCATTTCAAGATTCGAAGACCAAAACTTGGTGCTTTTTCAGAGTTCTTCATATTTTTTGGATCAACATACAAAAGGGATCACTTTTTCATACTTCAAATTTCTAGGGCATTAATCTTTTGAAGAAGGGGGTCAATATTTTCCAATTTCAACAATTTGGGTCAACTTGGTTTTCAATTCTCTACAAATTTGAAGAATTTTTCAACTTTCAAGAAACTATTTTTTTCTTGCATGTCCAAGAAATCTTCAGTATTTTCAAAATCAATCAACTAGGTCCACCTAAAACATGATTTTGCACAAAAACCAACTCTTAGCTTTTTTAGAAAAAATAAAAATTAGGGTTTCTATATTTTCAACTAGCCATCAACAATTTTGAAAAATGAGCAATTTGGGTCTTCTTGCACTGAGATTCTCTACAAAACCAATATCTCAAATTATTTTTGAAAAATCTGCCCGTTTGAAGAGGAAAAATCAACAAGTTATATTTGGTATTTGTGTAGAACTTGTCTAGGCATAGTCAAGTTTACAGTCAATCTTCAAGTTTTTCAGTACAGAATACCCTCCCACTGAATTCAAGACCAAATCAGTGTTGTATCATGATTTCATCAAAACCGTTGAAGCTGACTTGCATCATATCAAACTAGTGTTCAATTTGTGTGCTTTGGAAGACATAGGAAATGTTACAATCATACATCTTGGTCATTCTGGGTTGCTTGCAGCCTCAGGCCAGACAATGTTGGAAATTGCTTTTCATCTCAGTTGAAGAACATGAAAAGGTGTGGTATGAGAAGAAGGACAAGTATTGGAAAAGAGTTTTACAAAACTCTTCCTTTGAAAAAATAAGAAGTGTCAGAAGCATAAAAGCTGCAAAAGAAACAAAGGAATATTAGAAAATGGTCACACACAAGAAAAAGATATGCCAAAGCAAGAGGATATATTTATAAAAGGTCATCACTCTAGTTGCAGAGCCACCGAATTTAGCAAGATTCAATAACGCAACTAAAGATGTGAAAGATTCTCTAAGCTCAATTACAGAAGGTGAAGAGATCTTGGAAAAGTGGAATTTTGCTATAGATAGCATTGATGCTCCTAATAGAGGCAGTTCCCAGCTTTTTAGCGAATGTGGTTGAGATTTAAAGCAACAAATTTCTCCCAACTTTCTTTCCATTCTTATCTCAAGCTTTCTTTCTATTCTTATCCCATTCTTATCAAGTCTTTGAAAGAGAAAATAAATCAAGATGTAATATTGGCACTTTCCCTATTTTTATGCTTTCATAGGTTGTTAGATGCTTATCTTGTTTTAGTTTTAGAAATAAAGCTTGCATGTTGGCAAGCCTTAGTTGTAAAAGAAAGGAGAGTTTAGGGTTCCCTACTCCTCTACTTGTGTATAAATAAGGGTAGCCTTACCCATTTATTTGGGGAGTTGTGCTTGTGATAACAAAACACTGAGCCTACTAGTGCCTTCTAATTGTTATTCAGTATTGTTCACTTAGTGTTAGAGAAAGTTTGCAAGCCTCTTTTAGCTGCAAGTTATTGTTCAGTTTATGTGTCTTGTGTCAATGTATTATGGTTTGATGGCTAAATTGTAAGCCTGTTATTGCTACAATCCTATTGTCCCAGAAGTGTAATCTTTGTTACTTGATATTTGAGAAATTAAAGTATTGTGCCTACTTTGCTTCATTGATATAATGTATTAGATTTCCATTTTATATGTATTGTTTGTATGATCTTTATTTCAGCTTGCATTGAAAGTACAATAGATGTATTTTGGAAGGAATTCTGTTTAAGTATTTGTGTCAAAGAATCATTCTTTGTTCATTTCTAACTCTTAAACTCCGTTTTTACTTGAGTGGTTAGAAACATCATTAGAGTAGGCTTAGTCATAGTTGAAGTTCCAAAAGAGAAAATATTAGCTATGAAGCTTGAGTTTTATAACCTTGTGCTCTAAGCTAAACAAAAAGACTAGCAAAATAGTTTTAGTTTACTTTCTTTAATAAAATTAGTAAAGAGGGAACTTCCCCTCCTAATTCGAAGAGCAGTTTATCTGTGCACAACTGTCCTTTTCTAATTCACGTACACTAACACTTATTTTCCTTTTTTCTGTGTTGATTTTATTAGGAGTAAAATTCAGTAAGTTTCAATACAAATTTCATAATTTTCAATCAGAAGGTTTGTAGAACAAATGTTTAGCCCTATTTAAAGCTACTCATTTATTAGTAATAAATCTACTACTGTTGTAAAGGTCAAACATTAGTTTTTGTTGCATGTGCATGAAGCTTATAGGCTTATACTAATGTATCTTTCAACAATTATTTAAGAACTTTTCTTATCATGAGACTTAGAAGAAGTGTATGTGAATAATGGATTTATAGTTGGGTTTTCTTGTCCTTGTTATTTGTTTGGAACTGTAGCACTAAATATTTGTTCAAGGTTGTCTGGGTTGGTTACCTATTTAGTTGGGCCACTCGCCAAAGTTTTGCATCAGATGGTATTAGAGCCAAGTTGCAGTACTGGGAAGCAAAAGATAGAAGAAAGATAAATTAGTTCTTCAACAAGATAGTTGGGCAGACAATTGGAGGTCCATATAGAGGCCAACCTTATCTCCATTGAGAAAACATTGGGTAGAGGATATAGTGATTTATTCATCATCTTGTATAGATGGATAGGAAAAAATAAATTATATTAATGTTCATGGATGACCAAAGAAGGTCAATGAGACTCAAGAGGACAATAATTTACAATAAAAAGTTCTAGGAATAGAAACCTAGAAAGGCCCCCACAAAGGGGAAGAAAAAAATAAAAGAAATATTAAACAATAAGGGAACACCAACACAATTGTCCAAGAATCTAGTACATATAGCTAAGAAGGGGGGACAAGAACCCCAAAGAGCAAACATTGAGGAAATTTGGAGATCATCAAGTACTTATCACTGTCTAGACTAGAAATAGTGATGTCTTTGGTACCATCATCATTATGAAGGGACCAATACAAGATTTAATAATGTTGATCAAGGACTGTTAAGTAAAAGCACAAACTTGTGTCACACTTTATAAAGGAATCAACCAACAACAAAACAAATTCTAAACTTTGACCACATAAAAGCGGTCTTTATGTTTTGAATTTCAAAATGGTGTAAACTAATGAAATGTAAAAATTTTGATGTAGTTTATTCCTATAATTTTTCAATTTTTTAAAAAAATTGTTTTTTTTTATGTTTTTATCAATTTAAGGATAGATTTTGGAATGTTGAAAATTTTAGAAAAGAGTGACTTCATGGGCCGTCAAGAAACAAATTGAAGAAAACTTCATTTCTCCCTAATTTTTTTTTCTCCAGATAGGTAACTTCAATATCTTGTGCATGGTAAAATCAAATCAAACTTTGATGTATATTTTTCTCATAGTAATGTTTTAAAGTCAAACTTGTTAGAATTTGATAGTTTTAACAAGCTGTCAACTATTGTCAAATTTTTTAATCATTTTCAAAAGAAAAAAATTATACCCTTTTGAAGAAGACTCTCTCCTCTTGTGCCCCATATAATTTTTCAATTTTTTTAATATGTTTTACTATTTTTTAAAAATTTCTAATTAGTGTCTTTTTTTAATTTTAACAACTTACTTGCATTATTTTAAAAATAAAATATATTAAAACTAGTCAAAATATTTTAAAAAATATATATTTGGATTCACCACTCCAAGCTCTATAAAAGGGAATTTTTCTTTTTTTCAAAAAAAACATTCTAACTAGAGAAATACTCTGCCAAAGTTGAATGTTTCAGAAAATTATGAAAAAAGGCAAGTTGCCTGCCAAGTAGGATGCCAACTAGACATGCTCGGCTGAGTATCTTTCAGTTGAGCATGTTTTGGCCAAAACATACTCAGCCAAAAATTGTTCAATATTTTCAAGCTATATATACCAAATATGCTCACTATTTTCACATTTTTGGTTAGACATATTTGGCCGAGTGACTTTTGGCCGAAACATTTTCAGCTGAAAAGGTACTTGCCATGTCGGTGCCGCGTGGTTTCGTTCGAAAGCCACTCAGTTGAATATCTTCTAGTCAAAAATAGTTCACTTAGAACTATTTATTTGGCCGGAAGTGTGACACACTATTGTGTTTTTACCCTATTAAGGGCCAAGAGGGTCAAGCAGGGTACTCCCCCTAGGATCACATTTAACATTCAAGGCTGAAACAACCCCTATATTAGTGAAAAATTTTGTAACATACATTTTTCTCTATGGTTGGAGGGTAGCTAGAGAGGAGTAGATGCATGCCGACAAGAATAAGTTTAATTGCACTGTCAAGAAGAATCAAAACCATGATTCTAAGGAGGAAGATGTTGAGGTAAAAACTATGAGAGACATTGTCTCATAGCTCTATCTACATCTATAATAGAAGTATAAATATCCAAAGACCATTTAGAGTTGCTAGTCTTGTGGATGTTTTGGAAGGAGGAGGTGATCAACATGGGGGCCCTAGATTCTTGAGACACCTCATGTAAGGATATATGCCAAAGGTTGATTTCCTCCTGAAGGTACAAGGAAAAACATTGCTAGTCTAGATTGTTAAAGAAAGGAGAGAGATTGTTAACTAAGTCCTTGTAGAGGCACTAATATCTCCTCTAGATCTCATAATAAATGGGACATCTAAGGATGAAATGCTCCTCATTTTCCCCTCCTAGAGGGAGAAAATATGGTAGATCTAGTTAAGGTGAGGAATATGGTGGTTTGTCTCAACTTGTAGTTGGTGGGAACACACACTCCTTGGTCAAGGGAAATCTCAAGCCATATGACCAATGATGTTGGATATAATGAGGATGGTATAATGTATCGTAATCCACCTATAAAAAATGCTCAATGTAGAAAGCAATCTTCAAGTTGAAAGGCGCAAGATGGGAGGTCCAAGTGATTTGGATCTATTGCTTGTAGATGTCTATTCTAGGGGCTTGGTGATGGTTTGCTTCAAAGAAAGGAGCCAAGGAGGAGCATCCAAAGAATACATGAAAGCAAGTAATCTATCAATAGAGATGGAAAGGAGCAAGCTAGTCTCAAATTACCAACAATGAGAACATAAAATTGAGCCAAATTGAGTAATCCTCTTAGATTAATGAGGAGAAAAGTACAAATATTTGACATGATGAGAAACAAATTCACCCATGGATTTGAGTCTATATGTAGAAAGTAAGCTAGAAGATAGTGCCAAGATGCAATGGTTGGGCAACAAACTTAGTCTAAATAATGTGTTTATGAACAGTTCACTTGCACTTGATAATATGTTGTAGCATGAGAGTTTCAACCCTCTCAATATGAGCCCAATCAATGGATCCCAAGCTAGACTCCCCAACCTTAAAGCCATACAATGTGGGCTTGATGATGGTATCAAAAAGATGCTTCTAGGGTGCATATATGGCACAACCCATAACGGTAAACATGGCTTAAGTTAAAGCCAACAATGAAGGAGTAAAAACTACGCCATATTAAGCACTTGGAAGCACGGATATAACTCCAAGCACATAAATTTTAAAGATTTAAATATATGCAGATTTAATGATATAAGATAAAGCTCTAACTTGTGCTAAGGAAGAGGCATGCATTTCATTTAAATGTTGATGATAATATAAAAACCAACACACAACATGTTTATGTGGAAAAGTTCAATGCCAAAATAGTAAATGGAAAACAAGTAGAAGTCTTCAAACCAATGAACAACATGGAGACTTGGTCAAATAAGAGTTGGCTACATTGTGTGAAGGTAGTTGACTTGTATGAAGAAATAGGAAACATGTAGATGTGTTTTGTTGTGCTTTGATTAATTAAGAGAGCCATTGTTGTCACTTCGATAGGGGTGAATCATCCACATTAAGAAGCTGGAAACTTTTTGACTATTAAGGTGTTTACATATCTATTGTTTGAGCAACCACATATCATTCTTTTGACTAAGTCAATACATTTTAGAAGGGAAAAGCAATTTGTTGTTATAGTGGTGAGAAAATTGGTAGCTTATTTGTAGCATTAAGATACTTGGATTTTAGTATATATAAAGGCATCCTCTTTATCCTTTATTACACTTTCCAATCTGATTTCCTCGTTGTTATTCTATTATATTCTCTATGCAAGAGTATTATTTGAGAGCTTTATGAGATATAGAGTTGCTTTGTGATTTTTTAATTGTTGAGAGAATTGGTAAGAGGCTAGAGGTGGAAGATATGTTGATCTTAGAAGGAGTAGCAAGAGGGCTTGTGAAATTGAGAGAGGGAGGAAGTAGTATCAAATGGAGCATTTAAATATAAGCATGTTGATTTCTATTCCTTTATTATTTCATGTTTGAAAGGTTATTTGTTTATGAATGCTTTGTTTGGAAAGGTTTGATTTAAATATGTGTTAAGTTGGTTTTATGAAATTGGTTTATATCTTGCTTTGGATAAGTATGCATGTTTTGTAGTTGAGTCTTGTATTGGTGAAACCTCTTTGTTGGGTTATTCTTGTATATTCTATATTGGAATTTATATGACTGTGATGCTATTTAAACAATACTTAGTTGTCAATACTATACATATGTATCTCATGAAATATGAATGTGGAATATATTGATGTCTTGAGGTAATTTAGATGAAATTTTTAGCTTATAACCTCTATAGATAATGAGGTTAGTAATACAACCAGAATGATGGCATGATAAATATATCATCATTGTTAGGTTATGTTGTTATGCAAACCATTTTGATAGTCAATACTTGATTGATTACTCATATCTCCTTGAAGTGGAAAGATAATCTTTTCCCTAAAGTTATGGTATGTGATTGATTTTTATATCAATATTCAACATTAAGGTTGAAAATGTATTTTCCAATTATTTTATTTTCTTATTTCCTAATTAAGATTCTATTCCTTTTTACATAATTCTAGAAGAGGACTCATGTTTTGACAACCCAAAGTCATATTGAGAAGAGGCATTGTAGATGTAGAAGCACAAACTCTTCTTAGGCTAATGTCCTCTAGATTATATACAAATGTAGTGAACATTGTAAACATGTGAATATTTGAGGCATAGGTTTAATGATTTGTTTACGATCACCTAATTGTTACATCACTTTTGATTGAAACCCTAGGTTGGGATTAACCTATTGGATCTGATTGATCATTTGATTGTTGATTATATCTTTGATTGAGGCCATTTATTGTTGAGATATTACTTTTCAATTGAAGTGATTTATTAATGAGACCATACTTTTTGAAATGGAATCGCTTAATGTTGTGATGTTATGTTCATCAGTGTGGATAACTTGGTTATTCTCGGGGTTAGAATAATCCATGGGAAAGGGTGTAACCTAGTTAGTCAAGTTATTATTTCATCACTTTCTTCCTTTTTGGGATGTATGTTAAGAGTATGAATGATCAAAACCAAGTCGAGCTAGAAAGGTGGGTAAGTGTGTGAGCTCCACTCTAAATTATGGGTGATGAATACTTTGGCCAAAGTAGTGTAAGTAGTCACTATTTACACTATTAGTTCATTGTGATCTAGGTTTGCATACTAGGCAGGGATTGCCATTCATGTAGGTTGTAGCCACTATATGGTAGGTCTCGATATGTAGGACACAACACCATGCTCCAGGAAAGCTAAGATTATGAGGTTACCGAACCAATATCTTCGTTGAAGGGTAGGGCCATCTTACTAGATTGGTAGATGTGTGGGGGACTACAGTAAGTCTGTGGTTGGTGAAAAAGAACTTGAGTGATGCTTCCCCTCATGCAGTTGACAACCAAGGTTTGAGGAAGGACATTTGAACCATTGGTATCTCTGTTTGATTAAGCTTGTGGAAAGTTATGTCTGTAATCGTGAAATCTCTATTCTTATTGAGAAATTTGTATATGAAAAATGTTATCACAAAATTATGTAATATGGATTTGTTACTTGGAATTTAGTAATGTCTCTTGTAATGCAATGAGAAATTTGAAATTAGTTTGTATCAAATGTGCATTTTGTTATTTGATTAGAAAAAATAATTATTGACTAATTGTTAGTATCATAAACTGTTAACACGTGGTTAAAACATAGTAAAATTACTAGGTAGAACAATGGGCATGTTACAGGATGAGAGAAATTGATGTGAATGGTGTGTTAGATTTATTAAATAATTAAAAATGAAAAAGGAATTGATGTGAAATGATGAGGTGATGAGACAAAATGTGTTACTCATTTTTAGGTGTCTATAGGAGTAATTAAATCTCATATGAAATAACCATTAATGTATTTATTTTATGCTCAAGCACGCTCAAATATATTAATCAATGTCACTGCAAGGTACATGTTAACTTTGAATTGCTTCAAGTACACCGTAAAATAATCAAATGTGTGGATAGATTATTGAGAAAATGAAAAACCATTAATTATTATTATATTTCAATTTCCATGGAAATAACTTAGTTAAGATTGTATCCTCATTTAGGAAGTTTATACATCTTTAGAAAGACTATCTCAAATATATGTATCTTCACCTTTTTGAAAGTCAAGGTTCCATAAAGGCCATGGGAAAAGGATTCATAACAATATTATATGATCATGGTGTATGTCTAACATCCTTGAATTCTTCACTATCTTTCCCATTTGGTTTAGTATCCACTCCCGTTTCTACTTAATCTATCTTGTGGATTAGTACATCTAAGGTGAAATAATAAAGGGTAACAAGTGAGTGTTGAGAACAACTATAATACATACAAGAATGTGTGTGGGAGATAAGATATTAAGGTTTTGAAATTCACTATCAAAATACACTTTAACCACCTTTAATGTATGGTTGAAGAACCACCTTTTTAGTGCTTCAAAAATATAGCCTTTATAAGATCTTTTCTCATACTCAATTAAAATATTTATTATTATATCCTCTTTTACCTCTTGATCTATTATACAAAAGATTAATAGTTAGTGTGTTTATCCAACATGTATGTATCTAAGTTTATTATGATCAATTAAAGAAACATCTTTATTTGGATCACTTTTCATTCCATTTCCAAATTACTTTTCCTTGATCTCCCAATGACGCTACTACAAAACTCTCAATATGCATAAATAAAAATATAATATTAAAAAATGTCTCTTATGTAATTACAATTTGGTAAAATAATTCTATTAGGTATTAATAACCATATTAATGCTATGAAAGATAGGTAGAAAGAACACATGCAAATTACTCATTGAAATATATGTGCAAGACATTGTTAAATGCATAAATTAGTTATAAAGAGATGACCTTGAATAGATACCTATGGGAGAAGAAAATGGTGAGGTGGATTTATCTGTTGTAATTTCTCTCTTGAAAGGCTAACTAATTTTATGAAAGGTAGAAGTTTATTGGATAAGATAGAGACAATTTTTATACACAAATTACATAGAGAGGACAACCTTGGAAACCATATCAATCACACTACCAAGATAGACAAGGTTTTCCTATCGAACATAATCAACTCAAACACATCACATTTTTAGTCAGATTTATTTCATATTTCTTAATACATATTTTTTTTGAATATATTTATAAGTAGCTATTATTGTGTTTTTGGCCTTGATGATAACAAAAATAAACCTCAAAATATGTAGATGATATGTAGGTTTTCAATGAAAAGTGATTGTCAAATTCAATTTTTGGTTAGAGTCATGTATGGTATACTACACATTATGTTTACTGAATATAATGAATAGATTCATTGTGATTCTAATAGAAAAATTATATGGAAGGGATGTCCCTTTTGGGGATCCATGGAGTTCTTTTGAATTGAGGTTGATATATGGGTGTAAATCATATGTTGAGTCCTTATTGCCAATGGGTGTGAAGATTGACACAATATGTAAGAGACATCATTTTGAATATGGTTTAATTAAAATGACAAACAATTGGAATGCATGTGTGTTGAGAAAATATGTATTAAATGCATGAAAAAGGTCACTATATTCAATCACAAAAAAATAAGATATTGTAGTATGTGCCAACTTGTGGCATGTAGAAGACAAATAAATTTCTTTTACTAAAGGCCAAATATCAAGATAACTTTTTACACGTTAATAGCATACAATGGTCATGGATGCAAGAAATGATGATGAAACATTCACACAATTTAATTATTTCAATGAATTTTATATTCTCTATGAATAAATATGATTTAAGTAAAACCAGAATAATTATATTTGTATTTTTCCATAACTACACTAAAATGAGGGGCACAAAAGTAGCCAAATGTATAATTTTGGAGTAAATACATACATTTTACAAAATGCATAGAGGTATAACACATACACATTATTTATATGTATGTGATATATTAATCATTTTTCCTTTATTTTATATTTTTAATAATGTGTATGTGTTATAACTCAGGTGTGTTATTTATTCTATAGTTCAAATTTATTCAAATCCTACCCATTGGGCTTGAATTTCTAAGCCTAAAGGTTGGATCTCCTTTTCGGCTCCCAAACTCATGTTTTAACATAAAGTAGAATATTCACGATTCATCATTATCAAATTTACATATTTTATGATAAAATTATATGAAATCACTACCCAAATGTCAAGCTCCTTCTTCACTTTGAAGACATATATTTCATTTTAAATTTTGATTAAAATAATTTTTATTTTTATTTTCTTTCAACAATGTCTTCTTATTCCTTAGATATATATGTATTTATTTTTCTTCATAATTTTTTTTATTTATCTAAATTTGAAAGCAACATCTATAGGATTGTTCTTCATACATTGAAAATAATTTATATTTTTTATTATTTTTGTATAAGTTATGTGATGTGCACACTTAGTGATATTATTTTTAGGATGCATCCACTTCAAAAATTATAAAAATATTCAATAAAAATATATAGCTTATAGTACTAACTCTTACTTACATCTCCACGTATTAGTTTTGAAAAGTACTTAATGCAACAAAAGGATTGGTGGGGTACAAATTAAACTCTATGTTATATCTCATTGATAAAATTGGAAACATTTTTGTGAGTGCTTAGCGTTTGACCCTCTTAATTGTAATCATTTAAAAAAACTCTAGTAGATTAGAAACTAGACTTAGAGTACTACAAATCATGTTCTTATCACATATTTAAATGTAGCATCTCAAATTACTCATCAAAATTTCAACTTAGCTAATTTAAGAGAAAAAAAGTGGTCACTTTTGACCCTCTATTTATCCCCTATTTACATATACTTTTCCACTTTATTTATTTATTTATTTTATTTTATTTTAAAATATTAATTTGTTAAGCATTTGTTCATAAATGTAGTACCAATTATATACTTTTCTCATTTGTCAAGAAATAAATTTGTGGATATTAATTAATGGCTTGTAGAAGTCTATAAATAATGAAAATAATGTAAAGAAAATTTCAATGTCAATGCATTCATGAAAAATGATCTTGGTGCTTAAATCAAAGTCATCACATTTTCATTCATATTGGTTTCTTTGTTTAAAATTAAAGTTAGCTCACTATAGTTTCTTAATATTTGATTTGAATAAGCATACAAGTTTCACAATTCACATTTAGAAAGGATTTAGTTTAAAATTAACCTTTTTAAGAAGTTTTCTTAAGCCAATTTTGATAATGTTCATTGTGTGAATAAAATATGTGAATCAAAACAATCAAATCAAAACACACAATCGATGCAACGTATTATATTAAGGAAATTAAATTTAACAAAACAATTGATAGAGTGATTCCTCAAAGTCATCCCATCTTCCTCTATTCTTAAGGATCTTGTATTAGTGCTCTCAGATTTTAGGTATGCACTAAACTACTGGGATGACATCTAAGAAATGAGAAGCCATTAAACTAAAATGCAGGAAACTATACCTACATCTATATGATTTGATGAATTTGATGGATGATATGCTAAATGATATGTTGAATGATATGTTGTACATAGAATGATGTGAAATGATGCAATGATAAAATGCTAAGCTAATGGAGATGCTATGAGAATGTTGTAATGCTAATGCAACAATTAAGTTCCTAGAAATGAAATTTCCATTATAACACTACGTGAAATCTTGTGCTAAATTCTAAACTAAAATGCCAATGCTAAGCTCTCTAATGTTGAAAGTATTTATGCAGATTAAATTTATGCTATGCTCTCTATATGAAAAGTTGTAAATGTGCCTCTATTTATAGATTTCACCAAAACATCAAGTGAGTTGGTAACAATGGACGATCAGGATTCAGTTTGGAGAGATCAACGGTGAGAAACAAGGAGGTTAGATGGAATCAAGGAAGTTGTCCCCTTTAATAGAACAAGCTTGCGAAGTGTAGAAGAGAATAAATGGAAAGGAGAAGCCATGTGTCTCTAAGGTTGTTAAAATTGTTGAAGATAAATGCCCATTTAGAAATTAGAAATAATTAATTTCATGTGACACATGGTGAGATTGAAGATGAGGCGGAAGGAGGTTAGAAAAATATGGAGAAATGTGACAAAATTTGAATTAAAATTTCAAATTTAGTTGAGATGGAATTAATCAAATAAAACAAATTAGTTAAATTTTTTTATTTAATTAAATCATGAAGAAAGTGGTTTAGATAGGAAGAATTAAGAAATATGAACTATATAAATAAACTTTGCAATTTATTTATAAGTAGAGGAAATAAAGATTTTATTAATTAAATAACTAGTATTTAATTAATTTTCTCCAGACCAATTTTAGATGTATACATTTTCCCCTCTTTGAAGTGATGTGTTTACACATTGCTTCAAAGAAAAAAATTTAATTGCTGATAAAAATTTCAATAATGCCCCAATCAGTGATTTTCAAGAGATAATAGATGTATGCCCCTTTGGGAGATAAATCAGGGAATTTTTGATGATTTAAAGATTTTTTTGAATTTTTTTGATGATTTAAAGATTTTTTTGAATTTTTTTGATTTTTTTGATGATTTCCGATGATGTTGATGGTAATTTTCTGATTTGATGATATTCCAATGATTTATCTCCCGATATAGAAGAAATGAGCTGCCATTTGATTAATTGATCCGTGAAAAATTAAAAATATCCCACCATAAATCCCACTTTAATTACCCCTTTTAATAGGCTAAAAAGTGAAAAAGAAGCTCATTTGTGCACTTTTGATTTTGAAATTTTGGAGTGAGAGAGAAACTTTGAGCAATTTTAGCAAAGATGGTGATCCCTACAAGACTCATTGATTCGAGTGTGTGCGGTGACATAACCAACCAACGGCATACGAACCTCTAGTATGAACTTCTAAAACTCTCTTTGTGAATTTTGAATCATTTTTCCCACGTTTTTAATTTCGAAATTTGTTGTTTTTCACGGTTTAGTGCATAGGTCTTTTGTTTTAGCACATAGATTAGGTTTTCTAGCACATTGACCTAGGGTTTTAGCGCATCCCAAACCCGATGTAGCGTATCGAAGGTCTATAATGGCACATTTTCCTTTTGGCGCGTAGGTTGAAAGTTTTAGCGCATTAGAATTTGAGATAGCGCATCAAAGGAAATGGCACATAGGACCATAGCGCACCTGCCAGAAGAAGTGGCACATAGAATTTTATTGCGCATTGAAGAGGTTTTGTGGCGCATTAGAGACATTATGTAGTGCATCAAATGAAATGACACATAAACAGACTGTTATGGTGCATTGACCGAATTTGGTGGCACATCTGTCTTTTTAGCACAATGAAGCACTGTAATAGTGCATCTAGGACATAATTGAAGATATTTTTGTTTTTCTCCTTGATTTACATGATATTTAATCGCGTCGGCCAATGATTTGTTGTTGTTGATAGATTAGATGATTTATTGATCTCATGATAGGCAAGATTCAATAATGATGATGTTGTTTTGACCTCATGATAGGCGAGGATAAAAAATAGATGTTCACGAGATTTGATGAAAATATCACTTGAGCTGATAGGATGATTGATTGCTTGATGTTGATTGCTTTGTTGATTTGATTGATTGATTGATTAATTGATATGTTGATTGCAATGTGTTATAATGATAAGAGAGTGATTTAGGTAATCTTCAATCATGAGAGTGCTTCCCACAGACCTGGGAGTTGATTCCATAGTTGTCATAGGCTGATAGAGATATCATTGAGAGATGCAAATTATATTCATTAATTGATATGCCCTAGATTAGGATTAATCAAGGATTGTTGATCGTGTTAGCAGAGAGGTGGCATAGCGACCACAACACCTTTCATGTAGTCACCGGGGAGATGACTGTGATGTCAGAGGATGTCTACAGGATCTTGCGGATTCTCATGATGGGTGACATTATTACATATGATTAGATTGAGTAGGGTGGTACACATGCCTTACATCAGATATTTCATGATGATCAGATTAGCGGGTATGAGATGCCTTGCAGGAGACGTTTGAGAGTTATGCCCCTTTACCTTCGGTGCTTGCAAGTTTTTTCAGTGGCTTTCTATGTCCCAACAAGAGGGAAAAAGGGATTGTCTGTCAGTTGGGGTCAAACACTAGAGTAGATGATTCAGTTTGGGAGTTGGTATGCTTGGGGTTTGTGCATGCTTGTGCAGTTATATCATGATTTGCATCAAGTAGTTTATATCGGAAGCGTGATTCTATCTGCAGGGGTGACATTATTATAGGCGTGGGCCTAGGAGCATATAGCAGCAACATGACCAGAGAGAGACATGTATCGACCGTTTGGGAGACCCTATGTCTATGGTTATACTAGCCTGGTTGTCCAACATAAGCTGGGAAAACTAGAGTATTGGAGACACGTATTGGATGACTTAGATTCTGTGACATGGCAATCATATGTGGATTGTGAGTAGTGGGTTAAGGATCACTTAGAGATGCCTTATGTTTGCACAACTAGATATCTCATTGGACAAACATATTTCATTATTGAGAGATTCCTACTAATGAGGGTACTCAGACAGTACAACAGATTGCAGGGGATTCCACAGGGATTGGCTACATATGAACAAAGATAGCAGGATGTCACAGAGTGGGGACCCACCTTATCTTATGATGCTTCTTGTGATGAGTACCATAGATTACAACCAATTATTTGGGACTACCATTTGGAGATTGTGGAGGGATACATGATAGAGGAATACTTAGTAATTTTGTGGACATCCATTTCCCAGGATCTTGAGGCTTGATGAGCCAGTGTCGGCACTAGAGGATGAGGAGGAAAAAGCACCTAGATGGAGGAGGATCAGAGGTGGTGGAGATGAGGAGGAAGGAGATGGTGGTGATGGGGATGGAGGAGATGGAGGAGGTGGCAGTGATGATGGTGGTGATGATGGAGATGGGTATGGTGGTGGAGGAGATGGCGATGACGATGGTGGAGATGAAGATGGAGGAGGGGGTGCCCATCCAGGACTAAATGTCAAAGTGCCTTGGAAGAGGCAATCCTTAGTAGAAACAACACAACATCGCATACAAATATGATTGCCTTCTCAGCAAAAATAGGCATAAATTGCAGCTCTACAGGCTTAGGTCCAAACACTTCAGGGCTAGTTGATACAGGTTTAGGGGTAGCTACAGTCACAAACATAGGCATAGATGCAGGTACATGCACAAATATCGCAGGCACATGGACATATCACTGCCTTGACAGTAGAGAGGCATAGTTTGAGACTATGGGTGGATCAAGCAGAGGGTATTGCAGAGAGAATGTGGAGGGTTGCAAAGGGCAGTGGGACAACATATCATTTTTGAGAGGTGTGATGCTTTGCTAAGGAGGAAAAGTTTTATCAGATTAAATATTTTGAGGTTGTTCCACCAGAGCATCACGAGAGTTACTCTCAATCTACCAGTCGAACTTGTATGAGGACTACTAGCAGGGGTGTGATGCGGCCACTTCTGTGAGATGTAGATGTAGGTCCATCAGGTGGAGGAGGAATAGGTCCAGAGATGTTGGCACCATCTGGGGGGAGCACTACATAGCTTCTATTCATGATGTTTGTTGTGTTTTGGACATGTATACATTGATACTTGATGATTTACTACCATTTTTTATAATATACCTCTTCATATTCAGATATCCCTGTGCACTTGACATTATTTTTAGATATATATGCAGTGATGATGATGGTTGACTTATATGCTTATGTGTGTTGATCATGATGGATGCATTTGATTTCTTATTATGTATGCTATGTGATGTTTTATATGATGATGATATGATATGTTATGGATGCAACATGTGTTATGATTTTATGATGCTTTTATGAATGATTTCTATATGCCCTATGTGATGAATCTTATTATGTGAATGAAATTTAATGGATGCTATGTTTTTGTACTTTTCTGATGCAAGTGTATGATGCAATATATGAAATGGATAAATGGATGATAATGTTAATGCATAAATGGATGAATGTAATGATTAAATGATAATGAATAATTCTATTTGTTCCCATGGATTGTGCTTTATTATGATGTATGAGATGCATTGTACTCTATTTTTTTGTATTTTTTTGATGCAAATGTATGAACACATGTATGAAATGGATAATGAAAATGTTTCTTTTTGGATTTTTGTAATGAAAATGTATGACTAAATGTGTAGATGGATAGAAATGATATGATAAATACTTTGTTTTTTAATTTTCATGATGCAAATATGTGACCTAATGGAAAATGAATGCATAGAAAATGACATGGTAATGCTTTGTTCTTGGATTTCCATGATGCAAATATATGACCTAGTGACTAGATGGATTATGAAATGATATGATAGTGTGTGAATGACATCCTAATGCTTATGCATCTAAATAAAAATGATTTTTTGTTAATGTCAAATGTACTCAATCCATTAATGATAGAGATAACATCACCCGTAAAATTGGACCAGCCTTGGAAAGATCTATAAATACAGTTGCAACACTTAGTATGAATGCAACCTAAACATGCAAACCTAACAATGCAATGTTGTCATCCCAGTAATTAATTTATTGTGCTTGGTATCATCTTTGAGCTTTTGAAATGTTGAAAGTAAGTACAAACATCAATTGTATAATTAGACCATGATGAATTGAGTACTAATTTCATGATGTTTGATAGTGCAAGTTAACACAAGCATCTAGGTATAATTGGACCAAGATGACCCGAGCATTCCTTGCGTAAATAGACAAGAGTTAATCATTTTAATATGCGAATCTAAAATGTCATCAGTGATACTTTGTAGAGCACGTCTCACAAAGATTCACATAGTAATAATGATCAACTCACAAACAATAGACAAAGAAAAATATCATTCTCGATCATAACTTCTCTAGTTCTTGACATCCTTGAGTTGATCTAGACAAATGATAACAAAAATCATGATGCAAGTAATTCGAACATTTGTGTTAAAGTGATAAAACCTTGATTCGAAGGATTGCCACCAAATGAGATTTTTTTTATTGATCTTGTTGTTGTTGGTTCAAATGGTTGGTTTTGTGATTATGATTGATGTTCAATTTTGCAACTCGCTTGATCGTTGTGTTTTTATCATGTTTTCATACTGTTGTTTGTCTATCATTTTAAGCTCAAAGATAGATTTCCCTAGTGAGTTCATGATTTTTCCTCCAGTGGAAACAAACCAATTTATTATGGGTATGTACAATGATCGCCAAGCCAAGGTGAGACATGACCACAACACTAGGATATGTACATGAGGCTCAAATGGTAGATGTGGATAGTGACAGTGAAGAGCCAATGATCGACACACATTCCAATAGAGGAAGAAGCTAGCCTATCACAAATAGTGCCTATTGCCAGGTTTTCACTACTTGCTTTTATTGCACTTTTTTTAGATTTTTTTACTTTTTCACTTTTTTTTGTATTTTTCTCTTTTTGATTTTTTTTTGAATTTTTTGTACTGTCACCAAGACGCCTGTTTGCTTGGTTTTCATCAGTAGTGACAATTTTTTAGACATTTTTGTTTTTTTGATTTCTTCAAGACCTTTTCGATTTTTTTTTTGGATTTCTTTTAGGACCTTTTTTCTTTTTTTTGGATTTCTTCAGACTTTTTTTAGATTTCCTCAAGACTTTTATGGTGCATCAAATGAATCATGTGTAGAATTTCTTGAGATGGAGGTTGTTCATGGGATTGTCAAATAGGTCTCCTTCTGGCATGGATAGCTAGTATGCTCTTGATCCATAGACTGACACAATGACAAAGGGGCCCAACCAATTAGGTTCAAACTTTCCTTTCTTCTCCCTATCCTGTTGGTTGCGTGGGTTCTCCTTCAATACCAAGTTTCCAACTTGAAATGTTCTTGGTTTGGCCTTATAATTACAATTTATGGACATTCGTTGTTGCTAGGATTTCAGGTGGTTCACTACATGTTGGTGTCATTCATCCAATAGTTCCAATTCTTGCAATCTAGATACCCGATGGTCCTCATCAGAGATGATGCCCTTCAATGACAACAGAAGTGATGGTAATTCAATCTCAATGGGTACAATGGCCTCAAATCCATACACAATAGCATATGGTGTGGCTCATGTTGGTGTGCGAATACTGGTGTCATACGCCCATAGAGCAGGGTTTAATTGGATGTGCTAATCACGTCTAACATCGTTGACCATTTTCTTCAAGATTTTCAGAATAGTTTTGTTGGAGGCCTCTACTTGACTATTTCCCTGAGGGTAATATGGTGTAGAGAAGTGATGTTGGATATTGAACTTCTCACACAATTCTTGCATGTCTTGATTTTTTAACAGTCTCCCATTGTCAGTGATAATGATTGAGGGATGTCATACCAACAAATGATGTAATTGAGGATGAATGATGAAATTTATTTTTTTGTGATGGTGATTAGAGGAATAGCTTCAATCCACTTCATGAAGTATTTTGTGGCTATGATGATAAACTTGTGTCCATTAGATGAAGGTGGATGAATTTTTCCTACAAGATCCAGTCCCCACTGATAAAATGGCCATGTTGATGTGAATGGTTGAAGCTATTGTGCTAGTTCATGAATGAGGTTGCCATGAATTTGACTCTTTTGGAATTTCTTGATGAACTAAAAAGACTTCTTCTCCATGTTTGGTGAGTAATACCCTAAACAGAGGAGTTTCTTGGCTAAGGTTAGACTGCTTGAATGAGTTCCACAAACACTCTCATGAAATTCTTGTAAAGTCATTTCAAACTCATCATGTTCCAGACATCAAAGGAGAGTTTCGTCAAGACGTCATCGGTAAAGTACATCCACAATAGGAGTATGTCAAGTGGCTTGGCGAATGAAGTTTCATTTTTGGTTTCGGGACAGGTTGGGTGGAAGGGTGTTATCTTTTAGATAGGTATAAATTTCACCATAGATTGAGGTATTGACATCAACTAGATGATAAATGACTTGGGACTCGGTATTGTCATAGGCAGGGGAAAATAGTTGTTCCACCATGAACTTGTAATAGCTTCTCTTCTCTAGAATTTGTAACAAGGAAGCAATAGTGGCCATGGCAACGAAAAATTTATTGTCCACTCTTGAAATCTATTCAAATTTGATATCCACAAAGTATTTCTTAAAATCATCAATCATTCTTTTGTAGGGCATCAATTTGTTGTCATTTGTTTGATAATCATCATTGACCTGGTTAATGACCAATTGAGAATCTCTGTAGACTTGCTATTCTAGGATTTTCCATTCTACAGTTGTTTTAATGCCAATGATTAATGCTTCATATTCCACCATGTTGTTGGTACAAGGGAACATCAATCTATATGATTTCATAATGGTATGTCCTTGTGGAATGAAAAATAGGATTTTGACCCTTGATCCATGTTGGGTGTGTGATCCATCAAATTATAATGTTCACTATTGTGCAGTCAAGGTGAGGACATCAACGTCTAGAAATTCAAGGTGTAGAGGATGATCATCTAGTAGAGGTGCGTTAGCCAACTTGTCTGTGATTCCTTGTCCTTTTATTGCTTTCCTATCCACATATTGGATGCCAAATTCACTTAGTATCATAACCCACTTGGCCAGTCTTCCAGTTAGATTAGCTTTCCTGAGGAGGTATCTTAGTGGATCTATTTTGGCTATTAACTTGATGGTATGAGTTAGCATGTAGTTCCGTAGTTGTTGGGTGGTAAACACTACTGACAAACAAGACTTTTCAATGGATGTATAAATGATTTCATAGCCATTTAGCATCTTTCTAATGTAATAAATTTCCCTTTCTTTTCCTATTGAATCCTCTTGTGCTAACAAGGCTCCCAATGATATCTTAGTTGTTGCAATGTATAACAAGAGTGGCTTTCCTTCTGCTAGTGGTACTAAGACAAGTGGACTCATTAGATATTGTTTTAATTGGTTGAAGGCTCCATCACATTTCTCGTCCCATTAGAAAGAAATATTTTTGTGTAGCAAGTGAGTGAAAGGATGGGTCTTGTCTACTAGTTGTTAAATAAATCTTCAGATTGATTGGAATATCCCTTGCAGAGATCGTAGCTAGCTGATGTTTTTGGGTGGTGGCATCTCCATGATAGATTTAACTTTTGTCGAGTCTATCTCAATGCCTTTTTTGAAACTATATACCCCAAGAGATTGGCTAAAGTCACCCCAAACACACATTTCTTTGGATTCAGTCGTACATTGAACTTCTCTAGTTTGGTGAATATTTTTTCTAAGATCTCTAAGTTTCCTTCTTTGGTGTATGATTTGGCCAATAGATCTTCCACATAGTCTTCCATGAAGGTATGCATCATATCATGAAAAATTGTCATCATGGTGTGCTGATAAGTATCTCCTGCATTCTTCAATATGAATGGCATGACATTCCAACAAAATGTTCCTCACGGACATGTGAAGGCTGTCTTATCTTGATCCTCTACAACTATCTTGATTTGATTATAATAAAAAAACCATCCATAAGTGACAACATGCCATGTCCTGTTGTTAATTCCACTATGATGTCTATGTTAGGTAGAGGAAAATCATCTTTAGGACAAGCCTTATTAAGATCTCAAAAATTTGTGCAAATGTGAATGTTGTTGTTAGGCTTCAAGACTACTACAATATTGGAGATCTACTCGGCATAGTCAATGGGTCTAATGAATCGTGCATCTAATAACTTCTTCAACTCTACTTTTACCAATAGGGCATTATGTGGATTCATTTTCCTTAGCTTCTACTTGATTGGTTTTACTCCTGGTGGTAAGGATAGGTGATGCATGATAAGCTCTGGATCAATCCTTGGCATGGTGGCATATGACAAAGAAAATTTGATTTGTTTCTCTGTGAAGAATTTGAGGAAGTTTGGTTTTTCTTGGTCTATCAAGGATGCTGCTAGATGGATAGTCTTCACTGTATCTGCATTTCCAATAATGACAGACTATGTGGGCTCAATCAATACTTTTGATCTTTCCTAAAAGTGTTCTCAGAGAGTGTCAAATCTTCCATCCTTCAATGCCTCAGAGACGTTTTTCCATTGGATGCGCTCTTTATTTTTACTTTTTTTGGATCTAATACTGCCATTGAATGGTTTTCACCATCAGATCTATTTCCTATATTATTCATTTTGCAGTTGAAAGATTTGACACTCCCTTGTTTGGAAGCTTCGTTATGATGTTCAATGGTTGAATCTTTTTTGGGATTGTTAGAACAAAGGAAGTTGATGATGGCATCATTGTTTGAAAAGGTGGGGATATCAAACGACTTAGTTTGGTCATAGTCTATGAGTTCGGGATGTACTAAGGGTAAGGAATCACTAGACTGGTTAAGGTTAGAAATAGTGAGAGTCTCGATGGCGATGTCTTCAATTTGTCCAATAGCAAATTCAAGGTCTATAAGGTAACTTTCCTCTAAACTATCTATTTCACTTTGAGACTGATCGTCTTCACTAGAATCATCAATATGTTGTGATCCTATTTCAAGCAGTCTAGAACCTGAACCTTGTCCCTCCTCGGGTAGGGGTGCATACTTGTGTATCACATTAATGTCCTTGTCATGACAAGATTCTTCGGATAGTGAATCTCAATCATATTCATTGGAATTAGTTTCATGATTATCATTAGCTTGTAGTTGCAAGATTCTTTCAACCACCCTCTGAGTTATCTCTTCTTTTGTCTCCTCTTTATAACCCAACCTAGTCTTTTCTTTTGGATGGATTGAGAGGGGTTGGATTGGTTCTACAATTTCTTCTTTTCTTTTTCCTATAGGGCCTTTTCCCTCATATCCTATCTTTTCTAAAATGGTGAAGCCTTTTCCATATTGTGTTGTTTGTAAATTTGCAGTTGTTGCTTGGGACTCTTCTTCATCCTTATAAAGCCAGTTTAGAACATCCTTGTCTTCTGCTTCATCGAATATGGTGCCTGCTTTTACAAATTGACCATCATAGAGTGTAACTGGTTGTGATCACTATTGTGTTGATGTTGAGGGTTGCCCATTTGACTTTGGGCAAACAATTGTGAAAGGCATAGAGATCGTTCAATGGAATATTCACTGACACCGTTATCTTTGAATTGGAATTTTTTCTCAAATTGTTTCATCAAGAAATTTAATTGGGCTTCATTATTTGAGGACGTAGAAGGAGCAACTTCTTCCCTTTTCTCAAGCTATTTAGACATGGAACTAGATTGACCTTCATGATTTGGGGAATGACCAACAGTTTTGATGAGGAACTTGACTAGCTTTGATTATTGGTAGAGTTGGAAGTGGAAGTTTCTCTGTTATGAGGCACAAAGACATCTTGGACCGATTTAAGGGTGTTGCGATACTGAGGACTATTAGAATCAGCCAAGATGGTGATTTATTGGCCATCACAAGGGAATTTCAAGCATTGGTGGTATGTTGATGAGACCGCTTGCATTTCATGGATCCATGGGCGACCCAATAGTATGTTGTAGGTCAAATCCTTGTCCAAGACTTGGTAGATTACATCTTTCTGAATTGGTCCTACTTGAATGGATAACATAATCAATCCTTGTGAAGATCTTTCCTCATCATCATATGCTTTTATTGTAATATTTTCCCTTGAATCTATTGCATTTTCAGAATATCCTAGGGCATGAACAAGCTTTAAAGTACATATATTTAGGCTGGCTCATCCATCTATTAGGATGCATTTGACATGATGTTTATGAATTAGGACTTCAATATGGAGTGCAACATTGTGGGGATGAGAAATAGATGTGTCATCATTTTCTGAAAAGGATAAGCAATGAGGTGCAGTCAAATGTCCCACCATGGCGTCAAATTTACAAACTTCCAAATCCGTTGGTACTGTTGTGTCCATTGGGGCTTTTTCCAAAATCTCTATGGGCAGGTGAAATCTTGAGCAGTTCCAATATTGATATTTGTGTGGGGATCTTTTGTAATTGGTCTACTATGTTAGATTTATTGGATGAGGTAGCAAGTGTTTGAGACGAGCTTCCTTTGAGTACATATTTGGCCTATGCTCTCGTGGTCACATTTATTGGCATGTTATCTTGTTTCCCATTGATTTTAATGACATTAACTTGAGTATCAGTTGCAGTTGTGTCTTGTTTAGTGTCATTAATTTAATTTTCAACTATAATGATGTTTTGTTCATGTTCAATTGGAATTTCATAAATGGGATTGTTGGTTGCAATAATGTTTGTGTTGTCATTGGTTTCAATGTTATTCATTTGATCTTCCACTACTGAGGTATGAAGGATGGTAGTATCATGGACATAGTTTACATTCTTCCCTTTGTTGTTTGTTGTAGAGGACTCCCCTTTTTCATAATTCGGTAAGGGATTTTTGAATGCTTCGTGACCGACATTTGTTTGGGGTCCTTCTATTCATATGACTTTGTCATCTATTAAGTCATGTATCTTGTGTTTCAATTGCGTGCAACTATTTGTTTGATGACCTTTGCATCAATGAAATTCACAGTAATAAGCATCATTCCACCATGACGATTTTACTTTTGGTTCAAAGCCTTAGGTGTCAATTAGTGTTATAAGGTTATTTGCAAGAAGTTCTCTCAACACAGATTCATGTGATTGACCCAAAGGTGTGAATTTTTTGTGATTTGATTGTGTTTGATAGGGTGGAGATTTAGATGTGGTATTACTTTGATTGTGGCTATTTTGATTGCTGTGTTGGTTGGAATTTTGATTAGTGCCTTGATTGATTTTTTGATCAGTCTTGGTTGTGGTTCCTGATAGATTAAAGACCGGTTTGGCATTATGTGTTTCAGCGGCACCATCATTGGCATTCTTGTTTCTTGTCCAAAA
This sequence comes from Sequoia sempervirens, assembly GCA_007258455.2. NCBI lineage: Eukaryota > Viridiplantae > Streptophyta > Pinopsida > Cupressales > Cupressaceae > Sequoia > Sequoia sempervirens. The sequence continues at coordinate 72,592 of VDFB02105028.1, read as the reverse complement.
TTTTGTTTTCTTATTATTGTTCTGATGATTGGAAGAGCTAGCATTGTTTGATCTTTCATTGTGAATTTTCAATACCCCTCTTTTTACTAAAGCTTCTTCAATTTTGACACTGTTTTCTATCATCTTCTCAAAGCTAGAGGGACATTGTAATTACAGCCTATAGCTCATTTTACTGTTAAGGTTATCAATAAAAATCTCCATGATCTTGTCTTGTTCAGGTATGGGACAAGCGTATTGAGCGAATAACCTTCTCCACCTTTATAAGAATATGAGAAAGGATTCTCCTTGTTTCTGTTTAGTATTACAAAGATCCTTCATGTTTATTTCATGTGAAATGTTATATGAATATTGAGTGATAAATTTGTTGACAATTTCTTCAAAGGATCTTATGCCTGGCTGTAGTTTTGAAAACCATTCCATACAATGGCCTCCCAAGTTGTGAGGAAAAGGTCTCATCAAGTATGTGTCCTCATGAGCAATCTCAAGACTCATGGTTTGAAATTCCCTCACATAGTCTATGTGGTCAGATTTTCCATTGTATTTGTCATATTTTGGGAGGTCACAATTCAGTGGGAATGGTATCATGTTCAAATTCCTATCAAAAGGGTAGGGACAAATATCTTGTAACAAGCATCTTTTGGTAATCCCTCTTTGCATGTCTTGCAATTGTTGTTGAAGGTTCTTCATTTGATGTGTTAGGGTAGCCATTCGATCTGTATTTGGTGTTTCAATTTTTGTTTTCTTTGGTGTTTCTTTCAATTTTTTGACATCAAAATCACTTGGTAGTTTGACCCCTTGGTTTGCTAACATTAGAAGGTATTTTTCTCCATCCTTTTCAAGGACCTCTAGGAATTTGTGAAATTTAGGATCTTGGTTTGCTTGTTATATTTCCTCCTCTGTTATTTCTTCAGTTTCATTTTTAGGAATTTTGTGAAAGGGATTTTCTTTTGGTTCACCCATGGTGTTTTGAGGTTCAAGTTCCTTATCCTTAAGTTTTTTCTTTTGGGATCTTGTTAAAATAGGCGTGCAAGTGATGAAGGTTTGCTAAATTTTGATCTTTGTTTAGGAGTGCCAAAGAAATACCTAGGTCAAATAGAATGATGAATTCTATTGATGGGACTAAGGTAATGAAATTTGATGTAAAGTGTGTTGTTTCTGGATGAAGGATGACAAATCTTGACGGGGAAACTCAACTTGATGATCAAATTTGGATTTGATGATGGTTGGGAACTTTTAGATGTTTGATCAAAGTTTAGGTAAAGGATTTCACTTGTAAATGCTAGTTTTTCCAAGTTTAAAATAATGTTGGGATAAGGAAAGAACTTCTCTATGGAAAAGATCCCTAACTCTGGATTCAAAATGTCAGATAGGGGTCAAATTTTTCTTTCTGGTTATAAATCTAGTGGATGTGCTATAACTGTCAATGTATGCACTAAAAGGCAGATGCATTATAGAATGGTTGGGATATGCCACAGAATGACTTGGATGTGCTATAGAATAGCTCGAATATGCCAAAGTTTCAGGGGGATGTGCTATAGTAAATGGTAAATGTGCCACAAAATACAATGGATGTATTGGAAAATATAGTGTATGTGCTATATCAGTAGGTGGGTGTGCTGGTAAATATGGTGGATGTGCTATAACAATAGATGGATGCGTAGGAAAATATGATGGATGTGCCAGAATAAGTAGTGGATGCGTTGAACTAGAAAATGTAACAGTTTCTTGCAAGTTTGTTTGATTTTTTTGGTTTTTCAGTCAGAGAATTATTTGTTTCAAATGATGTTTTCTGAATCATAGTTTTCACTTATAGTGTGTGATGTTTTATTTGAAGTTTTTTTAAAAGAACATTGGTAAAACACATCAAGCATGTACAATCCTAAGGCTGTGTAAGATAGTATTTACTGGATTCCCACTTAGATTTTACTCCACCTGCGCCTACTTTTAGTGGATGATTAGAAGCTTGACCCCACTGGTTCCCCTCCATGACACTCACTTGGGGTAGCCAAGCTTGAGTACCCATGAAACTCCCATGGCATACTTCTCATCTCTACTAAAAGTTGCAAAAATGTGGGACAACTTCAAAGGTTAGACCTTTTGTGCCAACAAATAGATTAAGAATTTTGACCTTGCTATAACAAAGGGTTTTGGTATAGGCATTTCGTTCGTGGGGGGTCATCCATATGAAAAGAGACCATTGTTTCCCTTCTTGTCAGAACAATCCTCATGATACTTGAACTTTCCTCAAGTACCCACATTTATATCCTGGTTGGAAGTTGCTTGGCTTTAGCGTGTTACCAGTTGGGTCATTCCCTTGGGTGATTACTTTTTCCCACAAGGCAGGCCCTTTAAGGATAAAAATAATAAAAATGAATGGGTCTAGTTTTTTGGTCACCCAGTTAAGGGGAGAGCATATGCCTACCATTCATCAAACACAGTACAAACATGGTGTTCTTTCCCTCTAAATTAATCTAGATTCCTAAATTAAGAAAAAGGAAATAAATCACTCCAACCCCTACATCAAATTTATTAGTAGTTTTCAATAAACATTCTTTGACATCATTCAAAGGTTTCAGCAGAGTCTTTGAAATTTGTGAAACCTACAAAGCAAAAAGATATTCATTAGTGTTCAGAATCTGGAAAATTTGGCAACGAAAATTAAATGTGCCATTATAGTAATTAAATACACTAAACAGGTAGATGCACTATAGAAAATAGTGAATGTGATATAGAAGACAATTAATGTGCTATAGAAGATAGTTAATGTACTACAAAAAGTATTAGATGTGCTTTAGAAACCCCTTGATGTGCCACAAAATGGCTTGGATGTGTCGAAGGAACCTGTTGTTGTGTCAGAATAGTCAATGAATGCGTTGGAGAATGTTTTGGGTGCACTAGAAGAATTAGCGGTTGCATTGGAAGAATTCACGTCTGAACCTGTAAAGCACACTTTCTAGAAAAATATTACAATAATAGGGGCTAGGCCCCACGGTGTGTGCCAATTTATGTGTGAGTAAAATATGTGAATCAGAACAATCAAATCAAAACACAAAATCGATGCAACATATTATATTAAGGAAATCAAATTTAACAAAACAATTGATGAAGTGATTCCTTAAAGTCGTTCCATCTTCCTCTATTCTTAGGGATCCTGCATTAGTGCTCTCAGATTTTAGGTATGCACTAAACTACTGGGATGACAACTAAGAAATGAGAAGCCATTAAACTAAAATGTAGGAAACTATACCTACATCTACATGATTTGATGAATTAGATGGATGATATACTAAATGATATGTTGAATGATATGTTGTTGTATACAAAATGATGTGAAATGATGCAATGATAAAATGATAAGCTAATGGAGATGCTATGAGTGTTGTAATGCTAATTTAACAATTAAGTTCCTAGAAATGAAATTTCCATTATAACACTACTTGAAATCAAATGCTAAATTCTAAACTAAAATGCCAATGCTAAGCTCTCTAATGTTGAAAGTACTTTTGCAGAGTAAATTTATGCTATGCTCTCTATATGAAAAGTTGTAAATGAGCCTCTATTTATAGATTTCACTAAGGCATCAATTGAGTTGGAAGAAATGGACGATCATGATTCATTCTGGAGAGATCAATGATGAGAAATGAGGTTAGATGGAATCAAGGAAGTTGTCCCCTTTAATAGAACAAGCTTGCCAAGTGTAGAAGAGAATAAATGGAAAGGAGAAACCAAGCATATCTGAGGTTGTTAAAATTGTTGAGGATAAATGCCCATTTAGAAATTATCTAAATAATTAATTTCATGTGACACATGGTGACATTGAAGATGAGGTAGAAGGAGGTTAGAAAAATATGGAGAAATGTGACAAAATTTGAATTAAAAATTCAAATTTAGTTGAGAGGGAATTAATCAAATAAAGCAAATTAGTTAAATTTGTTTATTTAATTAAATCATGAAGAAAGTGGTTTAAATAGGAATAATTAAGAAATATGAACTATATAAATAAACTTTGCAATTTATTTATAAGTAGAGGAAATAAAGATTTTATTAATTAAATAACTAGTATTTAATTAATTTTCTCTAGACCAATTTTAGATGTATATGTTCATATATTGTCCTTTGATTGTTAGGTGCTCTTACACATTTGGAATGTACAAGGCATGGTTGAAAATTGTGTACAAAGTGGAATGAAAAATGTTTCAACTCTATAACTTGATATTGTGCTTCATAATCTAGGTATGCCAAAAAGAAGGATGTGGGATCAAAGATATTTGATAGATTGGTTGATATTATTTATTCAATAAGAGGGAATGGAGACATCACTTCTTAACTAATTGACAAATTAATAATTCTAAAAAGAGAAGGATTTTATAGATCACTTCAAATAAACTTGGTGTCATGATGATCTGGTTGTATTAGAAATATTGTCAAATCTTTCCTTATGGTTTCAATGTCTAAGTTACATCATTTAAGTTAATTTTTAATATTTTCTAAAATGTCAATGTTTGTTTGTAGCAATGTGGATACAAACTTTCAAACTTGTCCCATTAAAATTTAAAGAAATTAATGCATCCATAGCTTCATACCACTTCCATATTAAAATTCATTATTTAAGTAATCATGCTAAGAAATGAACAAATAGAATGGACTAGTTTATCCATGCAATTCTTCACATGGTAGAGTCATTCTATAAAATAAAAGGTGTTGTAGTTATTTGGTTTTCTAACTAATTTAAAAGGATATCACATTATTGCATTAGAGAGGTCAAAATTAATAGTAGATAGACTTTTGTTCTCATATGATCTCCTTCCAGACATATATAAGGTAAGAAGTCAAACTAATGCAATGAAATGGTATCTCGTTAGAAATTTTGGACCCAATGTGATTGCCAATGTGTAAATAGGGGAAAATTTTGCTTCTAGTAAATTCTGAGATATTAATTTAATATAATATGTTCAACAATTATTATACATATTTTCCTAGAATTAATTAGTTATAAATATTATTGTTCCATCTTGAAAATTTAATAGTATTGGTAATGTCATCATGTCATTTTTAGAATTATATTTTTATTGATTCTTATGGTTTTTGAAGCTAAATCATTATTGATATAAATATCAATTATTATATTCCATTAGAAAATCAAGATATAGAATAATGTTTCACTCTTGAATTTGGTATATTTGATATCATCATTTCATAATGACATATTAAGGGTTGGTTATTTTTTTTAATGAATAAATTATTCTTGTTTTTATTTTAGATGACATTGAAGTATTTGATGTTTGTGGTCATGTCCTAAAAAAATCAATTTTTTTTTTTAATTTGCTACTCCAAAATTTATTAACTACATCATGTATAACATACTTTCCTTTAGTGAGTGTGTTGAAAGATTTAAAAAATATCTCCATGAATCTACCATTTTCCCTCTCAAATTAAAATTCATCCCTTATAGAGGACACATATTTAAGACATATATCACCATGGTTCTATCTAACCAAAATAGACAAACATCATTCTAATCATCCAAGGGGCAAGACCATTGGTCAAGGATCAAATGAAAGGGCATATGAATATCAAGAAATCAATTTCCCCTCTACATGTTGTAATCAAAAGAAAAAAGTCTTGCACTGTTCAAGCATAGCAACACAAGCACAAAGTGCTCTTATTGCACAATGATAAATTATTTAGTCAAAGAATATTTGACTACTTAACAAATATTTAACACTTTTCCTAAACTAATATGTTAAGCATAAACCATTGCATCTTTAGATGATCAACCAAACACTTCACGATGTCAATTTTACTTCTCTATTGATCTAAACCAAACAACAAAAATGGATGCAATGCAATTTGAGGATGGTATCTTTAATTGGTAAATGCGTCTTCACACATATAATTGAAATATTAGATTATATTTTTTATAATCACTTTTCCCTTTTTAATAAAATGAAGAAAGATGATGAGGTATTAAATAGGTGGAAACATTTGAAAAATTGGGTGAAGGAAGTGATTATGGAGCTAATTATGAGAGGTGATGGGGAGTACCATGGGTTAACAACTAGGATTGGTTGGGCCATGCACAAATTTAATTTGTGGTCTTGACATAGCCTCAACATACCTATATGGACTTTCAATTATGTGACTTCTTCATGTCATGTGGAGTTCATGTTGAGTCCTCTCAACATTGTTAAAAAATTTCATAGAATAAAAGGATATATAATTAGGGATTTCTACATTTGGCCCTGCAACCACTTGGCATTGGTACTTGTACATATGCAACTTGAAGGGTAAACTTATCAATGTCATCATTTTTCATAACCTAAGTTGTTGGTATCATAAGATTTTCAATTATGGTGTCGTGGAGATATCCTCTTTCGAAATAACATTTGGCGCGTGTAACTTGCATATTGCCTTAATTACTTGAAATAATCTTAGTTGGGTTAGAAACAATGATTTTTGGGTGACCTTTCACATTGACAGATATTTTAATTTCTTCCTCTTGTTGGTTTACTGGTATCTCAGAGTGAAGTGTGGTAATATGGGTGGTGACAAGGTGAGGACGAAGTCGAATAATTACGAGGAATTCTGAAAGGATCCCTTGGTTTGGCATATTTACATCAAAGGTGGGTTGGAACCGTTGATGGAGTGCTTAATGGGACATGATGCGAGGATGTCGATTCAGTTTGCGAGCTCTTGGAAAGATAGGAGGGTTATAATGGGAGGTATCTCTTTCAAGGTCAGTGAAGAGGTCATACCTTAGGCGACTAGGCTTTCATGCAGCGGGAAGAAGTACACTAAACATACCAAGACCCAGGATAATGAAAGCCTCAATGCTTTCTTCATAGAAAATGAAAAACCAGTCGGGTCTTAGTTTCAGGTTTCGAAAGGGAAGCACTCCCTCATCCTTGGGACCAGGTTTGTCTGGCTATTATGAAATATGTGACCTTAGAAGGTAGGTATATGGTGTTTTATTATTACCATTTGCCTCTTCTCAATCATCTTCGACACAAAATATTGTTGAGTTCTCCTTTTTTCTCGCTTACTAATTTGGAAATTTTAGTTGAGAGGTGTTTGGACATTGCTGCCCAAAACCCTAATGAAATTCCCCTCTGTCACTCCACCGATGCCTCATCCTGAGGCTTTATCATTTCCATCTAGCTCTCTGTCTGCCCAAACCTATTTTTGTTGTTCATATCAAGGAGCTTGAACCCCCTAACTAGCCCAATGTGAATAACTCTTTGACCGAGTCTAAGGGCCCCCCTTTGGTGAACACCGAAACCCCTAAGCCTAAACCTCCTGCCAAGAAAAAGGTGGGTGTGGGGATTTCTCAGTCAAAAGCGGTGGCTAGGTTTTGCAAGCTCAAAACTACTCCCCGCAGGATGAACAACAAACCTGCAACAAGGAAAAAAGTAAAGGAAGAGGGTAAATGCTAGGTGGAGCTGTCGATCATAGATAGTGAAGAGAAGAACAATGTGGGTAAAGACTCTAAGGGGGACGCCATTGTGGTTGCTACTATGGATACATGGATGGAGAATACTAGCATTAGGAGATCCCACATAATGGCAAAAAATAGTAAGAAAGTGTCGATGAATGATATTTCTAGTGATAAGGAGCAGTTTGACAGTAAAGGAAAGAGGAAGGAGGAAGAAACAGAGGAGGAGGAATTTGTGGAAGGACCTAGGCACTTTTTCAACTTCAACAAGATGCTCAAGGATGATTTGACGACCCATTCCTTGGACCCTAGGGCTATGGAGGAAGATATTGTAAAGACTGTGGACAAGGGGGACGATTGTAGCATGCTATTGGAGTGGATGGATAAACTCAAAAGGAAATTCGTTGGGTTGACCTGGTTCACTATCAAAATTATCCATCGTGTTGTTGGTACCCTTTTTGTTGTGCTCAAGGGAGAAATGGACAAGAATACTATTGAGGAGGGCCTCAACTGGGTTGGGGAGGATTTTATAAACCTCCTCTCTCAGAAATGGGAGGGTTAGCTTGTGTCTAATGCTTTTGTGTCCTATTTTGGTTTGGTTGTTGTTTATGTGTCTTTTATTTTGGTGGTTTCTGTTTTAATGCTCTGGACGTGATCTTTTTTGGCCCTTTGGGCTTGTCATGTAAAGGGTACAACACCCTATAAGTGCTACTTAATATATCAAAAGCAAATAGTAGATGCAATTAATGGAACTCAACCATCAATGCTCAAATTTATCCAACATTAATATTTCAACAAACTATTATAGGTATTTGAGAATGTTCATATTTTAAACCAAACTACATATTTTATCTCCCCACTTCAACACTTACTCTAAAATGATGTGTTATGTATATATTATGGTAGCTTTAGATGATCAACAAAATAATCAATTTTTTATTACTTTTTTTATTTTGATCTTAACCAAACAACACTAACTAATGCATGCAATACAAATATGGAAAGTAAATACTGAAATAAATTCCCATCATTAAGCTACCTTTTTGCATAACATTTGTAACTCTCTAGCAACATAATATGATTTATTATTTTGTTACTATAATTATTTTTGTTATGTATTGAATATTTATAAACTGTCAATATCAATTGAGATGTCAATGTTTCTTATAAAAACAAACTCAATGATGTGAGTTTATAAAAAAATTGTAAGTTGGAAACAATTTATCTTTTGTGTAATAACAATTATAAATTATTCTTTTACCATTTTTATAATATCAATTAAATTTATGAGTGAACTTTGTGTTATATTGCAATGGATGAGCTAAGATAAACATAAATGTGTTTTAAGTATTATCCCAAAGAAAGAACATAAATTATTAAGTGTTATAATTACATTTAGTTATGTATATATTCTCTTGTTTAATATTTTTTATGAATTAAACTAGACATGCAACTTAAACATACCTAAATGCATAATTACATATATAGTTAAGTCAATGGAAAAGTATTACAAATCCAATTTGTTAAGTGAGTTATCTTGATGTATGATTATTAGTTGAAATATAAAATTTCAATTTAGTATAATACTCATAAAGTCATCAAGCCTTATAATTATTTTTTTAAGTATAATGTTAGATTAGTACAATAAATACTTATAGAGTAGAATAAATACTCAATCTAAACTAGTGAGTTGTCATCTAGCCTCAACACACTAGTTTCCATCTTAATTTCATAAAAGGTAACGATAAAGTTAGCAATAAGACACTAATTTGATGTATGAGACTTCCATTACAAAACCATTCAAAAAGGAAATTAATTTTTCCCTTTACTATCTTGTTTTGAGGTGCACAATCATTATCCCCTTTTAGATCCTTCCCCATAACCTATATCACATTTTACATGCCTTTTATGAATGATACTATTTATTTATTTTCTTCTACATGAGCTAATTCATTTACTATTCAAAGGATTAAAGAACCTTTATTTCAAAAGATTACTTGATAAAATGTCCAAATGAAAGTGCTTGCAAGTGTGTTTCATGAAGGATGAAAAAAATAGATGTTTCTAACAAAGATCTATACTTGTCTATTATATATTATGGAGTGGATAGACAAGCAATTTTCTCACATATATTTGGCCGCACACATCTTAGACACAAATAATCACATTATCAATTTACAATTCATCTTGTAACAATTGATTGTATTGGAAAAATACACAATGTCTTGCAACAATTCTACTATCAATTCTAAATCATTAGAACATAGTTTAATTTTCTAAGAGATAAGAAGCACATGCATGCTTGAGAATGTCTTTAGAGGGCTGACCTAAGAAAACTTTCTATTAAATCATTTTCACATACACTTTCCATTAAATCATTTTCACATAATAAAATTCATTCTTGTGCTTTAAATAACTGCCACTACATTTGAATTCAATTTCCAAAAACTCAAATTACAAATATTTTGACACTGTACAAAACCTAAAACATTCTTTCATACTGAATATATTATTTTTTGTAGTTTGATGGCTAAATCTTTTTCCCAAAGCCATTTATATCTTTCCCCATTTAATTTCTAAAATATAACATTTCAGTATATCAACCCTTAGTTTTGGTTAATAGTTCTGCAACCAACGTAGAGGGAGTCGACAATGGCAACTTTGAAACTATGTCTCATTCCAGGCTTCCAGGCTTACCTCTGGCAATATCATTTTGGTGCACATATACCATTACGGCACATTTTCCACAATCATAAAATGCCATTACCATTCACTGTAGAAGGAGGCGCTGCCCATTCTGCTTACTGTACACAATCCCCCTAAAGACTCCTCTTTTTATCTTCGATTATTGCAGACCTACATTTCCACTAATGTCGCTTTCACAGGGGAATAAGCTCCACTCATTCATCGCTCATGGGCGATTTGCATTTGCTATACGCACAGCTTTTCATAATAAGCTCATTTGCCTGTATGTCAAGTGCGGAGGTTTGGTGGATGCTCGTAAAGTGTTTGACCGCATGAAAGAACGAGACAGGGCCTCATGGAATACGATTATTGCAGCGTACAGAAGACATGGGTATCCTCACGAGGCAATCGCACTGTTTCACCAAATGCAACGAACAGGCCTCCAACCCGATCAGTTCACATTTGCCAGTGTGCTCCCTGCCTGTGCCAACATGGGACCTTTGGAGCAGGGTATGGACATCCATCAAAGCATAGTGAACAGAGGAATTTTGTCAGACGTTGTAGTTGCAACTGCCTTGGTAGACATGTATGCAAAATGTGGAAGCATAGACAAGGCACGTGAACTGTTTGACAAAATGCCTGAAAGAAATGTGGTCTAATGGAATGCCATGATTGCAGGATATGCACAAAATGGATTTGTTGAAAAGGCTATAGAAACTTTCAAGAAAATGCAATTAGCAGGTGCAAAGTCAGATTCTACAACCTTTTCTAGCATACTCCCTGCATGTACCAAAATGGGAGCTTTGGAACAGGGTATGGATATCCATCAAAGCATAATGGAAGGTGGGTTTTTGTCAGATATTATAGTTGCAACTGCCCTGTTAGACATGTATGCGAAATGTGGAAGCATAGACAAGGCACGTGATCTGTTTGACAGCATGCCTGAAAGAAATGTGGTTTCATGGAATGCCATGATTGCAGGATATGCACAAAATGGATTTGTTGAAAAGGCTATAGAAACTTTCAAGCAAATGCAATTAGCAGGTGCAAAGCCAGATTCTACAACCTTTTCTAGCATACTCCCTGCATGTACCAAAATGGGAGCTTTGGAACAAGGTATGGATATCCATCAAAGCATAATGGAAGGGGAGTTTTTGTCAGATATTATAGTTGCAACTGCCCTGTTAGACATGTATGCAAAATGTGGAAGCATAGACAAGGCACGTGATCTGTTTGACAGCATGCCTGAAAGAAATGAGGTTTCATGGAATGCCATGATTGCAGGATATGCACAAAATGGATTTGTTGAAAAGGCTATAGAAACTTTCAAGCAAATGCAATTGGCGGGTGTAAAGCCGAACTCTACAACCTTTGCCAGCATCCTCCCTGCTTGTGCTAAAATGGAAGCTTTGGAACAGGGCATGGACATCCATCAAGGCATAATGGAAGGGGGTTTTTTATCAGATATTATTGTTGGAAATGCTCTGGTAGACATGTATGCAAAATGTGGAAGCATAGACAAGGCACGTGAACTGTTTGACAGCATGCCTGAAAGAAATGTGGTTTCATGGAATGCCATGATTGCAGGATATGCACAAAATGGATTTGTTGAAAAGGCTATAGAAACTTTCAAGCAAATGCAATTAGCAGGTGCAAAGCCAAATTCTACAACCTTTTCTAGCATACTCCCTGCATGTACCAAAATGGGAGCTTCAGAACAGTGTATGGATATCCATCAAAGCATAATGGAAGGGGTTTTTTTATCAGATATTATTGTTGGAAATGCTTTGGTAGACATGTATGCAAAATGTGGAAGCATAGACAAAGCACGTGAACTGTTTGACAGCATACCCCAAAGAGATGTGGTTTCATGGAATGCCATGATTGCAGGATATGCACAAAATGGATTTGTTAAAAAGGCTATAGAAACTTTCAAGCAAATGCAATTAGCAGGTGTAAAGCCAAATTCTACAACCTTTTCTAGCATACTCCCTGCATGTACCAAAATGGGAGCTTTGGAACAGGGTATGGATATCCATCAAAGCATAATGGAAGGGGGTTTTTTATCAGATATTATTGTTGGAAATGCTCTGGTAGACATGTATGCAAAATGTGGAAGTATAGACAAAGCACGTGAACTGTTTGACAGCATACCCCAAAGAGATGTGGCTTCATGGAATGCCATGATTGCAGGATATGCAAAAAATGGATTTGTTGAAACGGCTTTAAAAACTTTCAAGCAAATGCAATTGGCAGGTGTAAAGCCGGACTCTACAACCATTGCCAGCATCCTCCCTGCTTGTGCTAAAATGGGAGCTTTGGAACACGGTATGGACATCCATCGAAGCATAATGGAAGGGGGGTTTTTGTCAGATATTATAGTTGCAACTGCCCTGTTAAACATGTATACAAAATGTGGAAGAATAGACAAAGCACGTGAACTGTTTGACAGAATGCCTGAAAGAAATGTGGTTTCATGGAATGCCATGATTGCAGGATATGCACAAAATGGATTTATTGTAAAGGCTATAGAAACTTTCAAGCAAATGCAATTAGCAGGTGTAAAGCCAAATTCTATAACCTTTTCTAGCATACTCCCTGCATGTACCAAAATGGGAGCTTTGGAACAGGGTATGGATATCCATCAAAGCATAATGGAAGGGGGTTTTTTATCAGATATTATTGTTGGAAATGCTCTAGTAGACATGTATGCAAAATGTGGAAGCACGGACAAAGCACGTGAACTGTTTGACAGCATGCCCCAAAGAAATGTGGTTTCCTGGACTGCAATGATTGCAGGATATGCACAAAATGGATTTGTTGAAAAGGCTTTAAAAACTTTCAAGCAAATGCAATTGGCAGGTGTAAAGCCAAATTCTACAGCCTTGTGTAGCATACTCCCTCCATGTACCAAAATGGGAGCTTTGGAACAGGGTATGGAGATCCATCAAAGCATAATGGAAGGGGGTTTTTTATCAGATATTATTGTTGGAAATGCTCTGGTAGACATGTATGCAAAATGTGGAAGCACGGACAAAGCACGTGAACTGTTTGACAGCATGCCCCAAAGAAATGTGGTTTCATGGACTGCAATGATTTCAGGATATGCACAAAATGGATTTGTTGAAAAGGCTTTAAAAACTTTCAAGCAAATGCAATTGGAAGGTGTAAAGCCAGACTCTACAACCTTTTCCAGCATTCTCCCTGCTTGTGCTAAAATGGGAGCTTTGGAACACGGTATGGACATCCATCAAAGCATTATGGAAGGGGGTTTTTTGTCAGATATTAGAGTTGGAAGTGCTCTGGTAGACATGTATGCAAAATGTGGAAGCATAGATAAGGCACGTGAACTGTTTGACAGAATGCCAGAAAGAGATGTCATCTTATGGAGTGCAATGATTGCAGGATATGCACATAATGGATTTGTTGAAAAGGCTTTAAAAACTTTCAAACAAATGCAATTGGCATGTGTAAAGCCGGACTCTGCAACCTTTGCCAGCATCCTCCCTGCTTGTGCTAAAATGGGAGCTCTGGAACAGGGTATGGACATCCACCAAGGCATAATGGAAGGGGGGTTTTTGTCAGATATTGTAGTTGGAAATGCTATGGTAGACATGTATGCAAAATGTGGAAGCATAGACAAGGCACGTGAACTGTTTGACAGCATGCCCCAAAGAAATGTGGTTACATGGACTGCGATGATTGCAGGATATGCACAAAATGGGTTTGTTGAAAAGGCTTTAAAAACTTTCAAGCAAATGCAATTGGCAGGTGTAAAGCCGGACTCTACAACCTTTGCCAGCATCCTCCCTGCTTGTGCTAAAATGGGAGCTTTGGAACAGGGTATGGACATCCATCAAAGCATAATGGAAGGTGGGTTTTTGTCAGAAATTATAGTTGGAAATGCTCTGGTAAACATGTATGCAAATTGTGGAAGCATAGACAAGGCACGTGAACTGTTTGATAGCATGCCCCAAAGAAATGTGGTCTCATGGAATGCCATGATTGCAGGATATGCACAAAATGGATTTTGCAAGGATGCTCTCAAGATCTTTGAATCAATGAAGCACTCTGGAATATATCCTGACATTGTAAGCTTTGTTTGTGTTCTACGTGCATGCAGCCATGCAGGTTTGGTGGACGAGGGCTGTATGTATTTCAATCACATGAGTAACTCGTACTGCATTACACCTACAGTTAATCATTATGTGTGCATGGTTGACCTTCTTGCCCGTGCTGGCTATCTTGAGGACACCCTAAACTTTATCATTAAGATGCCAGTTAAACCTCCGGTGGTTGCATGGAAATGTTTCCTTGGTGCCTGTAGATCACATATGAATATAGGCTTAGGAGTATTTACAGCGATGCTGCTTTTTGATTTGGATCCTGAAAATGCTGGAACTTATGTTCTTCTCTCAAACACCTATGCAGAAGTGGGCAGGTGGGGTGAGGCTCAAATGGTAAGGAGATTGATGAAAGATAGAGGAATTAAAAAGATCCCTGGATGTAGTTGGATTGAAGCCCATAAAATGGTACATGCTTTTTGTGTAGGAGACAGATCACAAACGACAAAGGAGATCTATGCAAAGTTGGAGAAATTGTCTTGGTAGATGAAAGCAGCAGGGTATTTTCCAGATTCAAGACATTTACTTAATGATGTGGAAGAGGAGGAAAAAGAATTATTTCTCTGCCACCATAGTGAAAAGTTGGCAATTGCATTTGGTTTGTTAAACAGGCCTCCTAACAACTATTAGAATTGTGAAGAACCTTCGAGTTTGTATTGATTGCCACACTGCAACGAAATTTATCTCCAAGATTGTTGGAATTGAAATTGTTGTTAGAGATGTGAACCGTTTCCATCATTTTAAACAGGGACAATGTTCTTGCAGAGATTATTGGTGACGATAAATGAAGCAATCTGAAAAATAGGCTTGGACTACAATAATGTGCAGCCTGTCAGATCTGCAGTAATAATGAAAGGGACAAGGTTTTATTTTCAGTTTCTAGATTTTATTTTGTGGGGGTTTCTATTTTTTTTTGTTTTGAGCAATCTAGGTGATGCTGTTGGCTTCATAAAATTAGATACATAGAGTGCTGATCACTGCTTATTTACACTGTTGGGGTGTCTACAAAGACCTGTTTTATGATAAAATGGACGTTTCATTGAATTGTTTTCAGGAAACTTGCATATTTATGAAACAAAAAGCTGGAGAAAGAGGTGGAAAATTAGATGCATAGTTCTTTTGTTTTGATTAATTGTATTATCTTTTGCCTATCCCAGGTCTACCATTTGAGATAAGTTACACATTCTGTATGTAATTTTATATAAGTGCATGTAAATTTTGTTTTATTTATGGTTAGATTTTTCTAATGTTGCTTCACATCCTTTTGCTTCGTGAGATATTTAATAGATTTGTGAATTCACAAATAATTTTAAATTAATTTGATTTCAATCTGTTTGTTTTAATTAGAAATAAACTATAACAATTTATATGAAGAAAGAAAAAAAATTACAATTGCGATTGTCATGTAATTTGTAGATATGCATTGCGGTTGAAAAACTTCGCATAATAATGTTTATAGATTGATGTTACAGAAAAGAGAATAGCATTTGTATATGTAAAATAAAATCACTATTTATATTGCATTGTAATTATGCTTTCATGGTATTACAAAATTGTGCATACAAAGATTTATAAATTGATATTTATGAGGAGGGTTTGAAGGTGATTGGGAGAGAGCTAATTAGGGTATTTCAATTTGGAGTGGCAATAGGTTTAAAACAAGAGGAACTCAAAAGGATCAAAGTTATAATAATTTCAAAGACACAATGAGAGATAGCCATAGAGTTTTAAAAAAATATTAAATTATATTCATGATATGGTCAAATTGACAACTTTATTCACATGTGGCAAACCTAACAAATGGTGGTAAAAGTTAATTTCCGTTTGATACAATAGCAATTGAATAATTTTGCATTAGATGCATACCTACTAAATGCTAGTGAATAATAAATCCATCTGCCACATCTAAGGTTTGTTTAGAATGCTTAATACAATTATATTCAAAATCTTTATTTTTATATTTGCTTTATATGAATTTTTTATAATAGGTTCAACTCATAATTTTCAAAGACCTATGAGTCGTATGACTAACAATTTTTGTTTAGTCATTTTAAAATGTTGGAATATCATAAGTGTACATGTTTGTATACAATGAAGTAGTAATAGATGGAATTGATTTAGAATGATGAATTTTAATTCTTCATCTCATGAAAATGCATTTGACAACTCTATGGTTGTAAGGAAAAATGCATTATAGGTCACTATAAGTCTTTATAATGAGTGTATTCAATATTTACACTAGAAGAAGGGAGTTTATTATGAAGTAACATCCATTCTTATAAAACCTATATCACTTTGCAACTATGAACTAATATTATCACACTGAGTGCCCAAGGTACATCTAAAGTTATAAAGTTATATTTTAATGTATGCAATCTATGCAATCTAGTATTGAACATTTGCATAGAAGCAATTTCTTTTTCATTAATAAAAATAAATATATAAATTAATCTCATAGATTACATTACAAAAGTGGACAATATGGTAGTGATTCTATAAATCATGGGATGTATGTGCCACAACTAAAAAAATTCAAATTATTAAGAAAATCATCAAAATTCTAGGCTACAAAATAGGTTAATATTTAGGTCATAAAAAATGCTAGTATTGCAAATATGTGGAAATAACTACTAAGCTCTCACATTGTAAATCACAAAATATATGAGTGACATAAACCTCACAAAGCTTAACTAGAAGTTTCTTCAGAAGCTCAAAATGGGAGATTGTGGTTTACATCTTTTACTTGACACCTAATAAGAAGAGCAATTGGGGACTACTCATGCCCAATGTCATGTGTGCCTAGTGCCTCTAATATTTTCATGCTTAGGCTAAGTAACCTAATACGAAGCTTGACCAATGAATATGGGAATTTGGTATTGATGATTGTCCTTGGACATTGCACCACTTTGCTTATTGGAACAAGGAGGGACCATTTAAAGGGAAGCCATCCTATATGATGATGATGGATTTTGGACCTATTATGCTTGCCTCTATTAGCATATCTTGAAGAGGGAAATAATGAGGTACCTTGGTCACAATTCATGTACTTGGTGTAACATGCCCAAAGTTTACCCTATTGTTTTAACCCATATATGTGAAAATATCAAATTTACCAACACATAGAAATAAATTTTTCCAATTCAATAACATAGATGTATATTTGAAATAAACCCATTCCAAATTACATTGCATGAATAAAGTAACATTACATAATCCCATGCAATGAATTAATCTTTCAAATATAATTTACATATATAGATGCATGATCATAACAACAAAACATAGCTTACAAGAGCTTACATGGCTTCTGTAATGTGCCAACCGTTCACTGAAGCAATTTTTTTTTAAGTTTTCATTGTGCGAGTAAATAATCTATGTAATAAGCCAATAAACTATGTAACAAGTCATTGCAATAAAAAAAATTATTTTCTTTATTGAGAACAAATGAACAAAGATGCTATAACAATTTACAATAAGGATTCCATTTCAATAAATAACTTCACAAATTATAGTATTCCAAGAATGTACACAATTACATACTGTATAAGAGTGGATTCACACCAGATGTGCAAAACCCCTTTTTTCTTGTATCCACCTTAGAAAACTGAGTTTGAAGGCTTAATTCCACCTAAGTCCGCTGCTTGCATCCCACTTGGCGCCTGTTTTGAGCGTTGGTGGAGGTGTTTTTGTCGGGGACGCCCACACGACATGTAGACATCTACGCGACACACTTACATCCCTGGTACATTCCTATGGTTGAACCTGCGGAGGCATTACTCTTTTCATTGGAGGTGAAGTTGTAATGCCCCCTTCAATTGGACAACCCGAATATGGTCGTTTCTCTTCATTCCTTCTTCATATTCACTCCTTCCATATGTATTTCATCTTCTTGGAACTTCCAGAATTCATTCTCAAGCTTTAACACACTCTTTTTCATCAATTACAAGCTTCAAGTAGCATTCTTGCATTCCATTGTAGCCAAAGCAACACTCCATCACATCGGTAGAGAAAGTTTGGGAACACACCATTGCAGCAGAGGCTTGAGTTTCTCTCAGTTTTCTCCCCCAAGCAGCCTTGAGCACTCTTGGTGGAGGTGGTAAGCTTCCCTCTCCTCTCCTCTATCATTTGGTTGAGTTAGCACTGTACTGTTTTGTAGTGCTTTTGTGCTCTTTATTGTATTGCTTCCTTTATATCATTTCCTTGGTTTTCCATGGAGGCGGGAACACCTAAACGGGGGTCTGACTGAGGCACACCCCTATACAACCACCCAACATTCTCCTCTTTCTGTGTGTAAGAGTACGTGCTTCTCAAAGGATTAGCTGACAAATGAATTCCTTGGTGAGATCCTTCTTGCTCTCTTTACTCTTGCTTATTTACTTTATAATACTAGAGAGTATTTCATTTACTTAATCACATCATTTTGGCCCTGGGTATGTATAGGATCATGATGGGCCAAAAAGTGGCAATATGATGGGTATGTGGCTGACGACTTTTTTATACCTAAAATTGTTGAAACGAAAAAGGTTTTTAAAGGAGATTCTTAGCTTTCCACCAATATAAATTATGCTTTACTTTGAATTCAATAAATTATTATTATATTCATTTTCTATTTGAATTACGACTAAAGTCCTGATTGATAGGCTGATTGAAAAACATCTATAACTTTCAAACGGTATCACATTTTTTGAATCTGAAACATGCATCACATTCTATTCTTAACATACTATAGGATTAACAAAAAAAAATTGAATTTCATGAAGTTTTGACCAAGTTATGATGGTCAGACATACGAGTTTTTATATTTTTTAAAAGTTGTAATAAAAAATTCATAATTAATTATTTACTTGGAAAAAAATTACAAAAAAATATGCATCACATCGGAAAATGAGTCCTCTACTTATATCTAAAATCTCATAAAAATATATTATCATTTTATTGTGGTTAGGGAGATAAGAAAAACACCTACTTCTTATTTTTTCCCTAAAATTTAAGTAGTACTGCATTGAACTTTCAAATTTTCATCAAATAGATTAAAAAAAAAAAAAAAGCCTAGTAGTTTAGAAACTACATTTAATTTTCTACAGATTCTATTCTTACATATTTTTGAAATAATATAGATAAATTATTCAAATATTTAAGTCAAGTTGCCTAACTCTGATTTTTCTAATTTTTTTGCCATTTAAGGGCCTATTTTTTCCATGATGATCCTGCACATACCCCCCTTTAGTTAGTCAGCTAGGCCGTTAGCTAGTTTTGTTGGTTTAACCTCATCTCCACTGTTGTTTGGTTGTACAGACATAAACGTACTTTTGAGATGCTAGCATACCATGCTGACGTCCAGAGACCGTGCTTTCGTCTATAGACCGTGCTTTCGTCCTTAGATAAAGAGCTTCCCGAGGTGTAGTGTTAGACCTAAAAACTGGCTCGCCTAGCCCTTTCCTATGTTTTGGGTCTACGGAGTAACTGAGAGGCCTCACGCTCCTTGTTACTCTTTCCTCGCATTTCCTAACATTACACTTAGCTGAGGTAAGTTAGGGCAGCCTCTCGTGTCTTGACCCTTCGTGACCTGGGTCTTGCATGCGGTGGTCCCCCTCTCTTACATTTTTGGTGAGCCCAACATGAACCATTTTGGTTCCATCCCTGCAATCTTGACAGTTCTTTTCCTTGTACTCTAGGAGTGTTGTAGGTGAGAGTGTTGTGAGGTTGTCGCCTTACAACCCAACCTACGACCCCTAGTTGGTGTAGTTGGAAGGTTCCAAAGGTATTCCACGACGAAACCTTAATTGGGTCACCATCTTATCTGTCAACCTTTAGGGATTGTGAAAGTGTTGTCTAGTGTGCATAATGGCCTCCTTTCTGCATCAACCTATCCCCTCTTTACAACCCGTGGATAGTGGTATTAGTATAAATTTCACTTCATAGGACCTGCTGATGGGTTTTAACAAAGAACCATCTCCTCTTTACATTCCTGCATGGATCAATGGAAACATCGTAGTGGGTGTTCTCGTTGATCTGACATCACAAGTGAACATAATAATAGAGGAGATTATGCTAATAAACTTTTTACACAAGGATGGATACGATGCTCCTATGAGTTTCATCCGCACACATGATGTGCTTTTCGTACCCCTTTTGGGTAGTATTGTTCTGTCGGTCTTATTGGACCTAAGTTTGTAAAACTCATGTTTGATATCATTCCTAGGTCTGAACTCTTTAAGGTGAAATTGGGTATCCCTTGGTTGGTGGCAATGAATTTGATACTCTCTGTCATGCATAAATGTCTAAAATTTATCTACGGAGGTTCCATGTACATAATCCATGACATCGGTTATAGACCACCAGTTGCACAGGGTAGCTACTCCTTGGATCACCCATGGCTTGTGTCCGTGGGTCCTCTTCTGCCTAGGACAAACCTATTGCACCAAACATATCAAAACTATAAGAAAGGGCATCTGAGGATGAAAGTTAGATACCCTCCCTCGCCTTATGCCATCTCACATAAGGCTTCTTAAAAGCTAATAACGATGCCAGTAAGGCACGAAAGAAGGAAGAACAAAAGTGGTCTTGTGATCCTCCTTCTTCCTCTTTTGCTGGTAAGTCTGGCACTTCTCGCTCTAATGAGGTACAATTGGGTCCTGCTCCTCGTCTACAGGAGAACCCTATGGTGCCCGCTTGGTGAAAGCATAAGCGTCCTGCTTTTGAACTTCCTATTCTACCAACGAAACCTAGACCCACTTAGTACGACAAGAAGAAGGTCTCTCAGAGAGAATCCTTGTTGTCTCGACCTCTAATGCCCCCTACTATTTTTGTTCCTAAGGTAGTGAATGGAAAGAGGCCCATTGTTGAGGCTCTCGAGTCGACTCCTCATGTCGCTTCTCAGCCTGTTCCTCCTGCTCCCGTGTAGGAACCTATTCCTCCATCTGAAACAGTCATAGTAGACATTCCTATGGTTGAGCAAGAACCTCTTGTTCCTTTACAAATTATGGCCTCTAACTCCAAGAGCTGTAGAAACCTCCTTGCATGTGAACACAAGCACCAATGAAAGGATTTCCTAGCCGAGCAGGCCGCCTTGCAAAAGAAGGAAGAAGAAATGACCACCCTTGCTTTAGGGCCTCCTGCGACGTATTCTTCCTCCCTTCCTTCTGCTTCTCTTCAGTCTAGCTTTGTACTTCTTCTGGCTTCCATTGTGAGTATAAATGTACCTAACCCTAAACGGGTACAAGTGTTCATCGCTCCTTTGGTGGAGCCGCCTTTGCTGATGTCCATCCCAGATATCCTACCCTTCCCAAAGCCTGTGGATATGATTAATACTTCAGTTGTATCCGCTGTGGTTCTTTCCTCCTCTTCCTTTGCGCCTCTAGCCTCGTCCATGGGGAGCTCATCCCCTCTGATGAAACAGGAGGCAAAGGATGGTTCCTCCAGGAATGGAGAACGTAGGAGGACCCCACCTTCTCCACATGATGACCCCTCATTGACTTATTCTATCATAATAACAGAACCAATCTCGACTTCCCCTAAATTTGTCATTTAGCGAGCTTAGTAGTGGACCTCAAGTACAACCTGTCTCATCCACTAAAATTAGGCATGGTGCTCATGTGGGGTGCATGTTTAATTTCGCGGACGAGGTCGCGACCCTATCAGTGATCTTCATGAAATCGCTAACCTTGACTCCACAAGAGCTTGACGGAGAGGACATCGAGGGGCCCTCTTCCTTAGCACTTGTTATGGGAGGGCCAGATGCTCCTCCTCTTAACATCCTACCATTGCAGGCTTGTCCTCCTTCCCCTTATGAGGATTTAGATTGGGAAGCGAATGGCCTCTTGGCTGATCAATGTTAGGAGGAGGCCCCTTTTCTTGATCTTATGTGTCTGTGTGTGTGTGTTTTGTGATGTGTTCCCCTATGCTTGTGCTATGTGTGCCTAGATTACCCTCATCACCCCCTGTCGGTGCTTGGATACAAGAGTGGCTTTTGTGTCATAAACCTTCTTCTATTTGTATCATCATTCTTCCATGTTTGTGCTTGAATTTCTTTAAATTAGGGATGATGCAAAGCATTGGGGGAATTTAGGCTTCCCTCCATGTTGACCCAATTTTTATTATTACTTTGTCTTCTCATGCATTCTTCCTGATTTGGTTGGGGATTGATGATCTTTCGCCTTGCACCATGGTAACCTATCATTTATATGAGCTTGGATAGATTTGACCCCACTAAACCAGATCCCCCTGTGTCCTCTATTTGTGTTTTCTCTCATTTTTCTTTCTTTATCTTTTTCTCGTCTTTCCTTGAGTTGTCCCTTTCATGTGTGACAATTCCTTCCTTTAACATTTCAATTTTTAGAAAATGCATTCATTGCCAACGGATCTTTTCTTGAAAGTGTTTGCAAACTTTTCCTTAGAATCGTATTCTCAACTTGGAACCCTAATGGAATGTGTTTCCTTCATCATAGGTTTGTAAAGAAAGGACTTGAAGACCTTCCTCTAAAGTGGGAACAACTTTAATCTTCCCCTCACGTGGGGACATATCCTTCCTTTTGAATTCCTTGATGAAGTGAACATCTTTTGAAAGGATTCCTTGATGACATAGCACTCTAAGAAGAACAACTGCATTCAAACTGTGTGTCCCTTGAGTGGACCCCCCCTTTTCCTCATGGTGGGTTCCCAAGGGACCCTTCTTTGAAAGTCTCCATTCTAAATGGATTCCTTCATGCATGTAGCTTGGGGGTAGCCTGACTAGACTTGTTCCATTCACCTTTTCGAGTCTAGCTTGGGGGCAGCTTGACTAGACCTCACCTTTCAAATAGTGTGTCCCTTGAGTGGACCCCTCTTTTTTCATGCTAGGTTCTCGAGGGACCCCTTTGAAAGTTTTACTTATTAACGGTCTACATGACTATCCACTTATTTTCCTACATAACCACTTTTGACATGTTTTATATGCGGGTAGACATGCCACTGCTTCTTGACTTTGCGGAGTCCGCTTCCTTTGGGTTTCCTTCATGTGAGAGATTTTGGAGGACACCTTCCTTGCAGGTTTGCGGGTCTGTAAGATGCTTTCTTGATTTCCTTCATGTGAGAGATCTTGTAGGACACCTTCCTTGTAGGTCTGTGGGTCTATAAGGTGCTTTCTTAGTTTCCTTCATGTGAGATATATTGGAGGATACCTTCCTTGCGGATCTGCAGGTTTGTAAGGTGCTTACCTCATGAGGCTTCCTTCATGCAAGAGATCTTGGGGGTTGCCTCCTTGCAGGTCTGTGGGCCTATAAGACGAGCTTTGTTTTTCTAACTTCATAGTTCTGAGTAGCTATGATGTCCTTTTATTTCTTTGCATCTTTAGGTTCGCCAGATCACGGTCTACTTCCTTGACAGTTCAAGTATATGTTTCTAACCTTACTCTTTCTTGATCTACTTTAATGAGCACTCATTAGTATTCATGCTCACTAAAGTGGGGGGAAAATATATAAGAGTGAATTTTCACCCCACGTGCAAATCCCCTTTTTACCCATATCCACCTTAGAAAACTAAGTTTGAAGAGTTAATTCCACCTAATCCCGCTGCTTGCATCCCACTTGGCACTTGTTTTGAGCATCGGTGGAGGTGTTTCTATTGGGGAAGCCTACACGATGCGTAGATGTCTGCGTGGTACACTTACGTCCCTGGCAAATTCCTAAGGCTAAACTTGCAGAGGCGTTACTCTTTTCATTGGAGGTGAAGTTGTAATGCCCCCTTTGGCCGACTGACTTGAATATGGTTGTTTCTCTTCATTACTTCTTCATATTCACTCCATCCATATTCATTTCATCTTCTTGGAACTTTTGGACTTCATTCTCAAGCTTCAACACACTCTTTTGCATCCATTACAAGCTTTAAGCAACATTCTTACATTCCATTGCATCCAAAGAAACACTCCATCATGTTGATAGAGAAAGTTTGGGACCACGCCATTGGAGCAGAGGCTTGAGTTCCTCTCATTTTTCTCCCCCAAGAAGCCTTGAGTGCTCTTGGTGGAGGTTGTAAGCTTCCCTCTCCTCTCCTCTATCATTTGGTTGAGTTAGAACTATACTATTTTGTAGTATTTTTGTGCTCTTTATTGTATTGCTTCCTTTATCTCATTTCCTTGGCTATCCGTGGAGATGGGAACACCTAAATGGGGATCTGATTGAGGCACACCCGTATACATCCATCCAACATTCTCCTCTCTTTTTGTGTGTAGGCGTACGTGCTTCTCAAAGGATCAACTGGTGAACGAATTCCTTGGCGAGATCCTCCTTGCTCTCTCTACTCTTACCTATTTACTTTATAATATTAAAGAGAGTATTTCATTTACTTAATCACATCATTTTGGCCCTTTAGTTAGTCAGTTGGGTCGTCAGCTAGTTTTGTCAGTTTAACCTCGTCTCCACTATTGTCTGGCCATATGGATGCTAGCACACTTTTGAGACGCTAGTGTACCACATTGATATCCAAAGACCGCACTTTTGTCCTTGGATAGAGAGCTTCCTAAGGCATAGTGTTAGACCTAAAAATCGGATTGCCTAGCCTTTTCCTGTGTTTCGGGTCTGTAGAGTAACTGAGAGGCCTCACGGTCCTCGTTACTCTTGCCTCGCATTTCCTAACATTACACTTAGTTGAGGTAAGTTAGGGCAGCCTCTCACATCTTGACCCTCTGTGACCTGGGGTCTTGCATGCGATGGTACCCCTCTCTTACATTTTTGGTGAGCCTGACATGAACCATTTTAGTTATGTCCTTGTGATCCTGACAATTCCTTTTCTCGTACTCTAGGAGTGTTGTAGGTGAGAGTGTTGTGAGGCTGTCGCCTTACAACCTAGCCTATGACCCCTAGTTAGTGAAGTATATCTTTAAATCAATGAAGCACTCTAGAATATATCCTGATATTATAAGCTTTTTTTGTGTTCTACGTGCATGCAACCTTGTAGGTTTGGTGGATGAGGGTTGTATGTATTTCAATCACATGAGTAACTCATACTGTATTACACATACAATTGATCATTATGTGTGCATGGTTGACCTTCTTGCTCGTGCTGGCTATCTTGAGGACACCCTAAACTTTATCATTAAGATGCTAGTTAAACTTCTGGTGGTTGTGTGGATGTGTTTTCTTGGTGCCTATAGATCAAATATGAATATAGGCTTAGGAGTATTTACAATGATGCTGCTTTTTTATTTGGATCCTGAAAATGCTGCAACTTATGTTCTTCTCTCAAACATCTATGTAGAGGTGAGCAGGTGGGGTGAGGCTCAAATGATAAGGACATTGATGAAAGATTTTAAAATATCCCTGGATGTAGTTGGATTGAAGCCCATAAAATGGTACATGCTTTTTGTGTAGGAGACAAATCACAAATGACTAAGGAGATCTATGCAAAGTTGGAGAAATTGTCTTAGTAGATGAAAGTAGTAGGGTATTTTCTAGGTTCAAGACATTTACTTAATGATGTGGAAGAGGAGGAAAAAGAATTATTTATTTGCCACCATAGTGAAAAGTTGGCAATTGCATTTGGTTTGTTAAACAATCCTTCTGGCACAACTATTAGAATTGTGAAGAACCTTCGAGTTTGTATTGATTGCCAAACTGCAACGAAATTTAACTCCAAAATTGTTGGAATTGAAATTGTTGTTAGAGATGTGAACCGTTCCCATCAATTTAAATAGGGACAATGTTCTTGCAGAGATTATTGGTGATGATAAATGAAGCAATATGAAAAATAGGTTTGGACTACAATAATGTGCAGTTGTCAGATTTGCAGTAATAATGAAAGGGACAAGGTTTTATTTTCAGTTTCTAGATTTTATTTTGTGGGAAGTTTTGTTTTTTATTGTTTTGAGCAATCTAAGTGATGTTGGAATCACAAAATTAGATACATAGAGTGTTGATCATTGCTTATATACATTTTTGGGGTGTCTACAAAGACCTATTTTATGATAAAATGGATGTTTCATTGAATTGTTTTCAGGAAACTTGCATATTTATGAAATGAAAAGCTGGAGAAAGAGGTGGAAAATTAGATACATAGTTCTTTTGATTTGATTATTGCATTATCTTTTTCCTATCTCAGGTCTACCATTTGAGATAAGTTACACATTTTGTATGTATTTTTATGTAAGTGCACGCAAATTTTATTTTA
>VDFB02105028.1:0-46110 GCA_007258455.2 Sequoia sempervirens | reverse complement strand
GAATATAGTCTAACAAACTAGAAGATTTATGAGGACTGTCATAAAATGAAACACGATGCTGCTTTCCATATATATAGTGTTTACAGAATTCAAATTCCAAATTACAATCTTCAAGCCCCTCAACCAGGTTTTTGTTCTTCAAGGTTTTTAAACCTTTTTCTCCTATGTGGCCTAACCTATGATACCAAAGCATAGTCTTCTCTGCAGGAAGTTTTACTTCCATAGAGTTTACATAATTAGGGATATTTCCCTCTTTACCTCCATGAGTAGCTTTCAGTGACTTCAAAGAGACACTGTTACAATGAACAACTTGTGCATCCAACTTGTATAGGGTACCAATTCGAGCACCTATAGCCAACACCATTGAACCTCTAGTCATCTTGCAGCCACTTCCCGAGAACAAGACTTGTACTCTGATATCATTTAGCATACTTACAAACAGTAGATTTTGAGCCAAACCTGGTACGTGCATAACATTATTGATCCCCTTTATTCTACCATCAAGGAATTAGATTCTAACTCTTCCACAACCAACAATTTTCAAGGTTGAATCACTCACCAAGTACACCTTTCCACCATCATATTCTTCATACTTTGTAAACCATTCTCTGTGAGATGTCATGTGGAATGATGCTCTAGAAATAATCAACCAGACATCATCTGATGCCTATGTAGCCAAGGCTGCAATGAAGGCGTCACCATCACTATGAGAAGAGCCATTATTAGAAGATCTCTTCTTCTTCTTTTTCTCCTCTTTACAATCCTTTTGGACATGATTAGGTTGCCCACAGTTCCAGCACTTCACCTTGGACTTCTTGCACGGAGACTTTGATCTCCCCTCTGATTTCAATTTGGACTTCTTGTCCTTCTTCTTGCCTTTCTCCTTTGACCTTCCTCTGACAGCAAGAGCCTCCTTAGCCATCTCAGAAGATTTTCTTCACATCTCTTCTGACAACAAAGAACCAACAACATCTTCCATCTTGAAACTGGATGTTGTACTCCCAATAGCCATCACTAGATGATCCCAAGAGTCTGGAAAAGAACATAATAGAAGCATACAATGATCTTCTTCTTCAATCTTTACACCAACAGATGTTAATTGTGCGAGCAACATGTTGAATGCATTCAAATGATCAGCCACAGACCCTCCTTCCTGCATTCTCAAAGAGTAAAGCTTCTTTCTCAGGAACAACTTATTCACTAAGGATTTCCCCTAATAAATGGATGCCAGTCTTTTCCACAAGAGAGAGGAAGACTTCTCTTCATGCACATTGAGAAGAATTGAGTCTGCCAAACAGAGCCTAATCAGCCCCTTTACTTTTCTATCTGCAAGGTCCCGTTCTTCTTGCTTCATGCCTGTAGGTTTAGTTCTAGACACAGCAAGCCAAAGGTCTCGATCTACTAAGAGATCCTCCATCTTGAGTTTCCACAATTCAAAGTTATTGCCATTGAATTTCTCTATTTCAATCTTCCCAAATGAACTAGACATCTTAATCTATAAATAGAAATAACAATCTCTACAAAACTCCCACTGAACAGTATTGACACAAAAAACCCAATGTACCCCCCAAGGATAATACAACTGGCCAGGCTCTGATACCACCTGTAAGGAAAATTAGATGTGGAAAACAATTCTCCTAACGTCAATACCTCAGGAAAGAGTGCAAAAGTACTTTTAAATTTTCAATTACAGTCAAAATGAGATGCACTATGAGATAGATTATAGAAACAGAGTATTTAGACAAACACACACGAACACCAAATATACGTGAGAAAACCCTTATGGGAGAAAAACCCACCACACCAAGAGAAATCACTTTGTATTACAGTAATCAAAATTACATACAATTCCAGACTTATCTTTCTGGTGTCATTATACAACACATTCATCATGTACATTCTTCGAACATAAACTTCCAAGTTACAACCTTTACAGATTTTAATTCCTTCACAGATACAATTTGAATTCTTCACATTTCATTGTTGATCAAACTACTATCCAACCCCCAAGCGTCTGCAACTTCCAACTATATCCATGGTGTTCCCTGACTGTTGAGATTTCTCACAGAACTGTCACACCGAACCAACTGCTAATGGTTCACTTTCGACTTCCTCTATTCGTCCACGAGATTCCACATATGATAGTCAGACGGTCAATAGAAATCATAATGCTCTGGCATCTTGGTGAGACACTAACAGTGTCTTGCCGATGCCACATATACTTCGTACCGAAGTTTCCAAGAGTCATCGTAGTCGCTAGGATGTTCTATCGAGCTCCATAAGTTACAACGAGCCACCAAACATTCACCCAGACTTACCACTTTCGCTAAGAGATCATAGCGAGTCACCAAAGGTATACCACAGACTTAAGTCATATCGAGCTTCAAGAGATAGTTGGAAAGACTCACATCTATCACCAAGAGTTCATACCGATCTCCATATGTTTCACCGAAGTGTTCAACATAAAACAGTGTCGGCAAGACATGTAGCTCTCGCTAAGACTTCTTATCGATCTCTATGACTTATCCTGAAAGCCTTTTATCTGTCACTAAGAGTTACTCTGAAGACATACAACTGTCAGCTAGACAATCGGCTTTTGCCAAGACACCATACTGAGATCCATATGTTTCACCGATGATCAACTGTCACCAAGAGCTACCTTGAAGACTTCCAAAAGGTGATTCTTTCGGTGAGACCTTGAATGTTTGCTGAGACATTTCTCTGACCACTATGAGTTACTCCGAATAATGCTTGGATGAGTCCCCATTGGCAAGACTTCTACTGTTCATTAAGACATCTTCTCGAACCATTAGAGTTACCCCAAAGACGTCAATACATAAGCTGTCGACAAGATATCAATACTTCACTAAGACATATTAGCGAGAACCTTTAGCTTCACCGAAGGTCACAGTCGTTAAGACTCTCGCCGATATATGATTGAATGGCTTGTTAGCTAGAGGTATCTCGATCGCTCTGATTTGATAACAAATACATCATGCTATAGCGATAGACTCCACAGTGCAACCTTTCAGAACGACAATGACAGGGTCACAACGACCTATTTAGAAATGAATAAAGCAAACTACTAGTCGGCCAGACATGGAACCTGTCACACTGACTTGGCACTCATGGAGGTTTTAGCCTATAATGTTTGAGACACATATTTCCAACAACATATATATGCATGATCATAATTACAAAACATAGCTTACAAGAGCTTACATGGCTTTTGTAATGTGCCAACCATTCATTGAAGTAAATTTTTCCTAAGTTTTCATTGTGCGAGTAAATAATCTATGTAAAAAGCCAATAAACTATGTAACAAGCCATTGCAATAAAAAAAAATTCTTTATTGAGAACAAATGAAAAAAGATGCTATAATAATTTACAATAAGGATTCTATTTCAATAAATAACTTCACAAATTATAGTATTCCAAGAATGTACACAATTACATGCATAGCTCAACCGGGCTTTGAAACAAATAGATATTGATGGTCCAGGATACTCCTTTC
The DNA here is from genome assembly GCA_007258455.2 of Sequoia sempervirens. NCBI lineage: Eukaryota > Viridiplantae > Streptophyta > Pinopsida > Cupressales > Cupressaceae > Sequoia > Sequoia sempervirens. Next base: position 42,596 of record VDFB02105028.1, on the reverse strand, counting down.
AATTCTTTGGTCTTTTGTCACTTGTTGAGGAGGAGAAGCATCACTCAGGAAATTTTCCACCAATCATAGACTCATATGTGGTCCCTATTTGAAATATGTGCCTCAATCAATACAAGCTGAAACCTCCATTGGAGCAAAGTCGGTATGACATCTATCATGTCTGGCCGACTAGCAGCTTTGTTACATTCTATTTTGAATAGGTCGCTGTGACCTTGCAGAAGTCTTTCCGAACGCTTATTATTTGGAGCCTTCACTCTAACATAGTGTATTCACTATGACCTCTTATCGCATGGAGTTCTTTGGCCGACAGGCCATTCAATCATAAATCGGGAAGACTCATGACGACCACGGGCTTCGGGATAACCTATGGTGGTTTGATGAAAAGTCTTACCGATGTGTTTGAGTCTCATCGACAGGATAACGTATTGAAGTCATTGGAGTAACATGTTTGTTTCATTATGATGTCTCGATGAAGTGAAAATGTCTCACCGACAGGAATACATATGATGTCTTCACCGTAACATAAAGATCCCGGTGTGAGGTCTTAGTGAACAGTGAAGGTCACGACGATGGGGACACATCCAAATGTTCATCAGAGTAACTCAAAGCAATCGGGGAAAAGTCTTGGCGAGAGTGTTAAGTCTTGCTGACCGTTCGGTGTTCGATGTAACACAAAGGATCTCGAAGAAACGTCTCAGTGAAGGTGATTGGTCTTGCTAATAGTTGTATGCTTTCAGTGTATCTTAATGTTGCTCGATGAGACCTCTTGCTGATATCGGTATGTCTTGTCGACTATCCTTTGGAGCTCGGTATAACAAATGACTTTGGTATAACCCATGGTGACTCACTATGATCTCCTAGCGAAAGTGATAGGTCTTACTGAATGCTTGGTGCTTCGGTGTAACACAAGATGGCTTGTTGGGATGTCCTGGCGAGAGCAATACTCTTGCCGAAAGGAAAAACTGAAGACGATACATGTTGTAAGCCTGGTGAAACATCTTGGTGATTATGACAACTCTTGGCGATATCGATATGAAGTCTATGTGGCATCAGTGAGACACTATTAGTGTCTCACTGAGATGCCAATGCAGTGTGAATTCTCTTGACCATTATTTGACTGTCCTATGTGGAGTCTTGTGGACCAATAGGAGAAGCCAAATATGAATAGTTGGAAGTCTGTTCGTTGTGACGGTTCTGTGAGGGAGCTCGACAGACATGGAACAACAGGGATATACTCTTTGGTTGCAGTTTGTGATTGGTTGGTTGCATCGACGAATTGCTAGGTGATTGCATGATCAGTAAATGTATTTTATTCTATTGAAATTGTAACTTGAAGGTTCCTGAGATTGTTCATGGTGAATGCTGCTGTAAACAGACACCAGAAAGATAAGTCTATCATTTGTATGTAATCTCCATTACTATAATACAAAGTGATTTCTCTTGGTGTGGTGGGTTTTTCTCCCGTAAGGGTTTTCCCACGTATATTTGGTGTTCATGTGTGATTTTCAAATACTTTGTTTCTATTATCTATTTCATAGTGCATCTTAATTGGACTATAGTTGTAAAATTTAAAAGTATATCTACATTCTTTCCTGAGGTATTAACGTTAGGAGAATTGTTTCTGCATCAAATTTTCCTTACAGTCCCCCACACATCTATCATTCGATGGATGGCCCTACCCTTGGACAAAGATATTAGTAAATTAACCAAGTATCAACAACCAATTGAGCTTAGTGTTGTGTCCTACATGACTAGAACTTGTAAACCCAAAATATGGGAATAGCATGCAATAATTGGATCATGGAGAATTGACAGTGGAGCCAAAGGCAATTACACTACTTTGGCCAAAGTGTTCTCACTAAGTACTTCAAGTGAAGGCCATTATTTTCACTTACACTACTCAAGCTCTATTAGACTTAAGGCCACTCTAATATATGCATAGGTATTTCCTTCTTGATGAGTAATCTTTAACCCTAGAGATAGCCTATCACCATTCCTACAAACTTGGGATCTATCTACTTTACAAAATAAATGTACAAGCTCACTCCCTTAATGGATAAACAATCCTAGGAGTAATTCACTAGCTATCTTAGTTAAACCAAATAACTTAGCTATGAATATCCCATAAGCTACCTTTATTAAATCATATTTAGTATGTTAATACCTATGACAAAACAAAGTCCTATTATGGAGTAGCTACAAGCACTTCATAAAACAGTATAAAAAATTATAATTCCTTTTCAAAGAAATACCATTTCCCCTAAATGCAAGCATTCACAATTGAAAAATTAAAGCAATCATGAAACAATCTTTTAAAATCTAAAGAAAAATAAAGGAAGATTATCCTCATTCTTGTTTTCGCTTATCCAATTGATTGGTTGCAACTTAGCTTTCCAAAAAAAGCTACTATCTTTAGCTTTGATCTCTCAAAAAAGCTACAATAAACTTTATCTTACAAGTTTCCAATGTACTTCTCTCAATATGATAAAATTCTTTCACAAACACTCAAAGCTCTCTATCTAATATAGCAAAATAAGCAAATAAGAAATGCAAATAGAAAGCACAATATTTTCTCAAGGAATGCATCCCAAATGAGAGATCAATCATACTATTTATACAAAAATAAAGAGACTTCTTATCCTACATAAAAGGTATGAGTATTGACAACAAAATCCATGCATAACAACTCACTCAACTTACCTAAAAGGTGGCACACAAATAAGAGTATACTTAGCACAATATAGCTACAAGTTGACCTCATTAGTTGACAACAGCATAGGACCATTTCAAATCAGCACACGATGAAAAGGTGATATTTGATTTTCCTTCAAAATGATCATCTACAACAAATAGGATTCATAAGGTAGTGCCAAAGCAAGCAGAAATATCCTACAAAGTTGGTGCGGCTCTACACTTGTTGAATTAGTCAATAAAAAAAATAAAACACTTAGCTTATGTCGACTTAGTCTAAGATGAGTTGATTCATTTCATAAATCAGTTTGACTAGTTCATCGACCTACTATAACATTACCTTGCATGCTTTTATTTGTTGTTGATATTTACTCAATGACAATGTATTTAACAGTTAACTAAGTCAAAGATACTCCTTCACAAGGCGTTGACCAAGTATCATTCCTCCTATCAACCTAATGGCTGTAAGTTGTTTTGTTGATTACTCGTCCCTTATGCATGGAAAGCATGTGTAACATTCAACCTTTAATTACAGCAAGAATGTATTATATACTTGACCTAAGTTTAAGTTAATAAATCAGCCTTAAAGATTTGTATAAATTAATCGACTTCCAAGCAATATGCATTAATCTATATGTGTGTGTGTGTGTGTGTGTATGTATGTATATATGTTAATATGTATTTATATATATCTTATGCCAACTATGTATGTATACATTCAATATTTAAATGAATACAAACAAGATGCCATTCACATAGTAATAACAATAATATTGATTGTGTACATATATATATATATTCATATATTCCTCTATGTACATGTATACATATGTATACATGTATCGATACATTATTATGGCATATCCATTTTCCAATCACACACGTGTATTGATACACATATACATATGGACATATGTATATATATATTATATATATACTCCTCTGATTACACACAAAATTCATACACAATTACTATTGTATTGATAAACACCTATGTGTGATATATCTATACATATACATATACATATCGGTAGATCCACTTGATAGTTCCATGCTCGTAAGCAACCCATGCATAAGAGTGCATAGATACATCTACCTATGTACCCTCATGTACTTGTTCCTTCATGCATATGGTTTATCATCAACATGCATGTGTGTACATATACATATTCCATGTATATTCTACTCATCGATACAAGCATAGTAATATAAGAAAGAACTCACAGGCTCAAACTGATATAACATCACCCACTAATGCACTCAATAGTAAAAAAGACTCATACTAATGTAGACACATCAAACTAAGGATGACTTACCAACTTCCCACATAAATAACTTGACTCAATTATTCTAGTGTGGTGTGTGTAAGCTCAAATAGATTACGTTACTGGTTACTTGACCAAGATCTTCTCTTTCCTGGAGGAATTTAACTTATACTTGCATGCACTATATGCCCAAGGTAGCCAACTATTCAACTATGCATTTCATATAATACATTTCCAAAGTTAGAATATCAATTTATTAACTACCCATTTCACATATATGCATTTCTTCACATATCATTAAATGAGATAACATTCTTTCATAATTCATTTTATAACAAGGTGCAAGCTCAATTTATTCATCTTCATAATTCACATTACATTCACCTTACATAGTAATAGTAAATAGTAATTACACAATTGGGGTGTAACATACTCCCCCCTTGTGAATCATTGTCCCTGATTATTTTATGTAGCAACATAAAACAAAGCAAACAAATAACATATTCTTTTAAGCATTCTTAAAAATATCTAAATTAAAACATTAGGAAACTTTTGTTGAATTTCAACATAATCCTCCCAAGTTGTCGAGTCTTCTGCATACTGGTCCCACTGGACTTTGCATTGTAGAACCTCCTTGTTACACAAGTGAAGCTTACACATTCCAAGCACCTTGATGGGATCAAGTGTTACCACCCTGAGGTCCTATATCTATATATCAATCCAATCAACCACATGATTATCACCAGGTATATACTTCTTTAGGTAGGACACATGGAAGACATTATGCATTTTGGTAAGAGTTGGTGGCAATGCTATTCAATAAGCTACCAGATTCACTTCCTCTAGAATTTCAAAAGGTCCTACATAATGTAGGGCTAACTTGGAAGGCTTTCCAAATTTAATGGAGCTCTTGTGAGGTTTTACTCTCAACAACACTTTCTCACCTACAAAAATTTTTTGGGGCACTCTCTTAGCATCAACATAGCTTTTCTACCTATTGTTAGCTTCAACCAACCTTTACTTAACAATTTTCACTTGCTCTTCCATTTCAGTCAGCATCTCTGGCCCAAGACTCACCCTATCCTGAAGTCTATCCCAACTTATAGGAGTTTGACCCTTTTGACCATATAATGCTTCGAAAAGAGCCATCTTTATCGTGGAATGGTAAGAATTGTTGTAAGCAAATTATACTGAGGGAAAGTAGTCTTCCCACTTATACTATTGATCCATGCAATACATTCTAAGTATGTCTTCCAATACTTGATTCACCCTTTCAATTTTTCCATCCATTTTCGAGTGATATGCTAAGATAATATTCAATTGAGTCCCTAGTGCAGAAAACAAGGTTTTCCAAAACCTAGAAGTGACCCATGCATCCCTGTTTGAGATAATATTCTCAGGAATCCCATGCAACCTAAACACTTCTTGCACAAACTTTCTTGCTATGAGAGGTGCTCCATCAATTAGATTCTCAGGTATGGAATGTGCTACTTTAGTAAGCTTACCTACAACCACAAGAATGGCATTGTGCTTATTTCTTGACATAGGAAATCCTTGCACAAAGTCCATAATTATGACTTGCCACTTCCTCTTTGGTATGTCATGGATATAACAAGCCCACAAGATGATGATGCTCCACTTTCACCCTTTGGAATTCAAGAAACCTAGCCACAAATATAGCAACATCTTCTTTCATCCCTTTCCAAAAACATAACGACTTCACATTTGCCATCATTTTTGTCACTCTAGGGTGTCCAAAGTACGATGCTTCATGTAATTCCTTCCATACCAGATTTATTAACTCTTCTACATTAGGTACATACATTCTCCCTTTATATCTAAGTAATCCATTAGATTCAAAATGAAACCCTTCATACCTAGAATCTTGTTGATTGCTAGTGAGTTCTTGCTTGACCTGCAAGTAGTACTCATCCTCTTTATATTTCTACAACACTTTTCCTCTAAATTTAGTTTGAATTGTCACTATTCAAGTAATATGATGTCTTCGACTCAAGGCATTTGCAACTTGATTTTCTTTCCCTTTTATATAACTAATATTGAAGTCATAATAAATTATTAACTCTAACCATCTTCTTTGTCTAGCATTTAGATTAGGTTGAGTGAAAAGATACTTTAACCCATTATGGTCAGTTCTCATCTCAAAGGGTTCCCCTAACAAATAGTGCCTCCATATTTGCAATTCATGAACCATAGCTGCTAACTTTAGATCATGTGATGCATAATTTTTCTTGTAAGGTTTCAATTTCCTTAATTTGCAAGCAATTACTTGCTCATATTGCATTAACACACCCCCTAAGCCTTCCCTGGATGCATCTGTGATAACAATAAAACTACCTTTAGGATCTGATACTTTCAAGATCGGTGCAGCGGTCAACTTCTCTTTGATTAGGTCAAAGGCTTCTTAACACTTCTTCGTCCACTCAAATTTCTTCCCTTTCTTTTGTAAATAAGTAATTGGAAAAGTGATTTTGGAGAAGTTTGCAATAAAATTTCTATAATACCCAGCTAGACCCATGAAACTTCTTACCTCAGACACATTCTTAGATATTGGCCACTCTAACACTTCCTTGATCTTAGCCGAATCCACAGAGATTATGTCCATCGAGATCACATGCCCTAGATAATGCACTCTTCTTTGAAAAAAGGTACACTTAGAGAGTTTTCCATACAAATTATGTTCTCTTAACCATTGTAGGACTATCTCCAAATGTCTATAGTGATCTTCCTCATCCTTAGAATAAATCAGTATTTCATCTAGAAAAACCAAGACAAACTTATCTAGACAATCCCTAAACACACTATTCATCAGGTTCATAAATGTTGTAGGTGCATTCGTTAAACCAAAAGGTAAAACTGTAAACTCATAGTGTCCATATCTAGTTCTGAACACAATTTTAAAGATATCTTCATCCTTTATCCTCAATTGGTGATATCCAAATCTTAGATCTATTTTAGAGAATACAACAACTCCCCTCATTTGATTGAAAAGATTGTTAATGCGTGGCAGCAAATACTTATTCTTCACCGCAACTTTGTTAAGCATGCAATAATCGATACATAAACGTAAAGTACCATCCTTCTCTTTCACAAAGATGATTGGCACTCCTTAAGGTGAAACAATAGGTCTTATTAACCCTTTAGACAACAATTCATCCAATTATTCCTTAAGTTCCATTAACTCGGTTGTAGTCATCCTATAGGGAACCTTGGAAATAGGTTCAGACCTTGGAACTATATCTATAGAGAAATCAAATATCCTCTTCGGTGGAAACCCAGGTAACTCATCTGGAAACACATCCCAAAAATTTCTCAATATAGGATACCTCTCCATGTTTGACATTCCAGTTTCATCCATTTCTCCATCTTCCATGTCTTGGAATTTTTGCGATTCCAATTTATTGAAATCTTCTTCAAGTTATTCTATCTTGACGACAAAGAGTTTGCACCCTTTCCTTTTAGCCCTTAATAGTTGCATTTCTGAGATTTGACGAACCTTGACCTCTCTAGGTATCCCTTGGAAATTCAATTGATTACCAAAATCATCTAGGTACTCTACAATTTTCGCATGGAAATCTACCCTAGCCCTATGTCTCCACAACCAATTCATACATAAGATAACATCATAGGATCCTAACATTGTGACATATAGGTTCACTTCTATAGAAAAACAAGGTAGCTCTATCCTAGCCTCGAACAAACATTGTTCCAAATTTTCTCTTGTCTGGTTTGCATACTCTACATCCCAAGACATTGCCATGTATCCAACCTTTCTAGATAATTGCTTAGCTACTCTAGGTGAAATGAAATTCTCATTTGCACTAGTATCAATAAGAACAAAAATGGATAACCCAAACAAAATACCTGGAGTTTCAATTGGAGTCACTTGATACTCCTCCTAGAGATCATCCACAGTTGCATGAATCTTTTGTTGAAACATCGCTTGTTGGGTAGGTAGTGGATTACAATAAGATCATGACTCAAAATATTTATTAGGACATTGATTAGCATAGTGGTCTCCTCCACATGTGAAACATCCAGTAACTCATCCTCTCTTCCTTGTGTTGGAAAATGTGCCTCAATCTTACTGGCATGTAAACTCGTAAAAGAGAAAAGTCGGTGAGACCCTCTGGAAGTCTTTCTAACTAGTAGCTATATTCTAAACATCTGAAGTACACAGGTCACCGAGACTTTGATTCTATCTTGCCGACGGGAGTCATCGGCAAGACATGACGATCACTGGGAGTTTCCCATCTCTTTCCCCCTACACAGATCTCCTGTCGATGGGTTGGTTTCTAATGGTTAATGGAGAGACTCATGGCGACATAAGTCATCAGGGAGAGGCATGAACATTTAGAATGACTCATTTCGATAGAGTACGTCTCACCGATGGTTATTCACAAGAATGTCATTGGAGTGACATGAAGGCTTGATAATAGTATAAGCGGCAGTGGAGGTCTCACCGACAGTTTAGCTTTCGGTATGAACTCTTGGCAATAGATTTTCTCTCACTAAATATTTTGTGATCATTATGACCTCTTGGTGATAGCGTTCATCTTGCTAAAGAATTTTTTTGTAAACTGTTGATGGATCTCCACGCGATGAACTTTGATGTAGCCTCTTGCCGATAGACTAGTCAAAGTAATATGAATTGTCGGGTATGCCTTCAGTGTGATCTCATGCCAATGACTGTTGGTCTCACTGACAGACATGTGTTTTCAGTGAGAACTCTTGCTGATGGTTTTCCTCTCACTGATGGGTATGAACATCGGTATGACATAAAGTTCTATAAGACTCTTGGCGATAGCGAAACTCTTGTCGATAGTTTTGCACAAGCTGGATTTGTGTTCAGTATGATGTTTCACTGATAGCAGTGGTCTTGTCGATGGTTTTGTGATCAGGCATTGTGGCATCAGGGAGACAACTTGGTGTCTCATCGACATGCAACATAGTTTGAATTCCTTGACCGAGTGTCTATCCTACGTGGTCTGTTCTGAGCCAATCAGAGAAGCGGAATCTAAACCGCTAGCAGTTGGACTATTGCAATTATTCCTGTGTGGAAGATGAACAGACTATGAGGAAAATGACTATGTGGGGCAATAGCGGACAACAATGAATAGTTTGATGAGTAACAGTGTTGTTCAATTGAAGAGAGATTGATCTGTGTAAATTCATTGTATGTTTTCTAAGAGAATTTCTATACAAGGCTGATCAAGAAGTTATGCTGCTGTAAAAATTAACATCAGAAAGTGAAGTTGTTCTCTGTATGTAGTTTACTTACTGTAATACAAAGAGGATTTTCTTGGTGTGGTGAGTTTTTCTCCCATAAGGGTTTTCCCACGTAAATCTGGTGTCCATCTGTGTATGTTCATTTCTCTATTTTTGTTATTTCTTTGATGAGTATCTTAATTGCACTGTAATTGAAAATTAAAATTCACCTCTACATTCTTCCCTGAGGTTTGACATTAGGAGAGTTTGTTCCACACCTAAGCTTTCCTTACAAGTGGTATCAGAGCCTAGCTAGTTGTGCTATCCTTGTGGGTAGGTTGGGTTTTTTGTGTCAATTCTGTTTCAGTGGGAGTCTTGTAGAAGTCTGGTATTTCAAATTACAAATTAAGATGGCAAGCACGTCAGGAAAAATTGAAATTGAGTAATTCAATGGCAACAATTTTGAGTTGTGGAAAATTAAAATGGAAGATCTATTGGTTGATCATGATCTTTGGCTTGCTGTGTTTGGAATGAAGCCTACAGGCATGAAGCAAGAGGATTGGGACCTTGCAAATTGAAAATCAAAGGGGCTGATAAGGCTCTGTTTAGTAGACACTGTTCTTTTGAATGTTCATGAAGAAAAGACTACATCTTCTTTTTGGAAGAGACTGGAAGCTATTTATTAGGGCAAGTCCTTGGTGAATAAGTTGTTCTTAAGGAAGAAGTTGTATTCTTTGAAAATGTAGGAAGGAGTGTCTATTACTGATGATTTGAATGCTTTCAACATGTTGATTGCTCAGTTAGCATCTGTGGGTGTGAAGATTGATGAAGAAGATCATTGTATGGTATTGTTATGTTCTTTCCTAGATTCTTGGGATCACTTGGTGATGGCTATTGGGAGTACGACATCCAATTTTAAAATGGAAGATGTTGTTGCTTCTTTTTTATCAGAAGAGATGAGAAGAAAATATTCTAAGATAGCGAAGGAGGCTCTTGTTGTTAGAGGCAGATCAAAAGAAAAATGAAAGAAGGACACGACGTCCAAATCAAAATTAGAGGGGAGATCAAAGTCTCTTGGCAAGAAGTCCAAGGTGAAGTGCTAGAATTGTGGGAAACCTAGTCATGTTCGAAAGGATTGTAAAGAGGAGAAAAAGAAGAAGAAGAAGTATTATTCTGAAAATGATTCTTCTCAGAGTGATGCAGACCCTTTCATTGCAGCCTTAGCTACTCAGGAATCAGATGATGTCTGGCTAATTGATTCTAGAGTATCTTTCCACATGACATCTCATAGAGACTGGTTCACTAAGTGTGGAAAATATGATGGTGGAAGGGTGTATTTGGCAAGCGATTCATCTCTGGAAATTGTTGGCCGTGGAAGATTCAGAATTTAGTTCCCTGATGGAAGAGTAAAGGGAATCAATGATGTAATGCATATACTAGGTTTGACTCAAAATCTACTTTCTGTTGGCAAGCCGAATGATGTTGGAGTTCAAGTCATGTTCTTTGGAAATGGCTGCAAAATGACTAGAGGCTCAATGGTGCTAGCAAGGGGTGCTTGAATTGGTACCTTGTATAAGTTGGATGCACATGCTGTGTAATGCAATAGTGTCTCTATAAAGTCACAGAAGGCTACTCATGGAGAAAAAGAGGAAAAAGTTCTTGATTGTGCAAACTCTATGGAAGTTAAACTTCAAGCAAAAAAGACTATGCTCTGGCATCATAGGCTTGGCCACATTGGTGAAAAAGGTTTAAAAACCTTGAAAAATAAAAACCTGGTTGAAGGGATTGATGATTGTAACCTCGAATTCAAGTTTTGTGAACATTGTATATATGGTAAACAACACCATGTTTCATTTTACTCTAGTCCTCACAAGTCTTTTGATTTACTTGACTACATTCATTCTGATGTTTTTGGTCTAGTAAATGTTCCTTCTTTGTCTAAATCAAGATATTATGTATCGTTCACTGATGATTATTCAAGAAGAGCATTTGTATATTTTTTGAAAAGTAAAGCATAAGTGTTCAATCATTTTAAGGAATTTAAAAACCTTGTAGAAAATCAGACTAGAAGAAAAATAAAATGTTTAAGGACTGACAATGGCGGTGAGTTTTGTTCTAATGAGTTTGAGAGGTACTATAAAGATCATGGGATTAAAAGACATAAAAATACACCCTACACTCTGCAGCAAAATGGAGTTTCTGAAAGGTTCAACATGATAGTGATGGAAAGAGCATGAAGTATGCTAAGTAGTGTTGGCTTGGAGGAGAAGTTCTGGGTCGAGGCAGTTGCAACAACATGTTATTTAATAAACCATTCTCTGAATTCCACTATTGTTGAGAAAACACCTTTGGAAGCATGGTCTGGAAAGAAGCCCTCTCTGAGACACATTTGTGTCTTTGGCTATGAGGCATATGCATATGTTCTGAATGAAAAAATATCTAAATTGGAAAACAAGGCTGTTAAATATATTTTTATTGATTATAGTGCTGGCATAAAAAGATACAAGCTTTGGAATCCTGATACGGAGAAGGTTCTATACAACAGAAGTGTTATCTTTCGTGAGCTAAAGCCTTCTACTTTGGACCTACAGTCAGAGACTAAATCAGAAAATAAAAATGATGTAGTTGAAATTCCTCTAACACTAGCTAAAGAGGAATTGAAAATTTAAAATGTACCTAAATATGAGGAGAGCTCAAGCAGTTCTGAGAGTTCTAAAGAAGAAGAACAACCTCAGCCTTAGCCTGTGAGGAGATCAACACGAAAGAAAGAAACCTGATAGGTATGGGTTCTTTATGTTAGATTCTACTTGTGCCTATGCTTTAATTTCTAGCACTGATGAGCCTAGGATTGTGAAAGAGGCATTTAGAATGTCTGATTCAAGCTCTTGGTTGGAAGCCATGAATGAAGAAATGGCATCATTAGAAAAGAATGAAACTTGGATTTTGGTGCCCTTTCCTGAAGGTAGAAAAGTTGTTTGCTACAAATGGGTATTTAAAAAGAAAATAGGTCTGGATGGCAGTGTGGAAAAGTATAAGGCAAGGTTGGTTGCGAAGGGTTATTCCTAGGTAGAGGGAATTGATTATGGAGAAATTTTTTCTCCTATAGCTAAGTTGATGTCTATCATATTTCTTTTGTCATTAGCAACAACTTATGACTTATAAATTGAACAAATGGATGTGAAGACTGCATTTCTTCATGGTGACCTTAAAGAAGAAATTTATATGTCCCAGCCTAAGCACTTTGTGGAAAAGGGTAAATAAAAACTAGTTTGCAAGTTGAAAAAATCTTTGTATGATTTAAAACAATCCCATAGAATGTGGTACCAGAAATTTGACACATTTGTTTTTTCAGTGGGTTTTGTAAGATCGAAATCTGATCATTATGTGTACTACAAAGCTGAAAATGATCGAGTTCTTATTATTGCTCTCTATGTTGATGATATGCAGTTCATAGGCAATAGTAAGTTAATGATTCCTAATCTAAAATCTCAATTCTTTGCAAAGTTTGAAATGAAAGATCTTAGTGCAGCCAGGTATATTTTGGGAATGGAAATAACCAGGGATAGGAAGAGTAGAAAACTTTGGCCCAGTCAGAGTAAGTATATTAATACTGTTCTGGAGAGATTTTGTATGATTAATTGCAAGCAGCTAGTTGTCCTAGATTTGTAGGGAACGAAGCTATCTATTGAAGATTGTCCAAAATATCATACTAAGATGGAGGACATGACTAAAGTGCCTTATGCTAATGCAGTTGGAAGTTTAATGTATGCAATAGTCTGTACAAGGCCAAACATTTCCCAAGCAGTGGGAGTACTTAATCATTTTATGGAAAATCCTAGAAGGACACATTGGGATATTGTGAAAAGAGTGTTTAGATATCTAAAGGGCACTTCAGAATATGCTTTGTGTTATCATGGAAATTTAGTTGAATCACAAAGGACTCTCAACATTTGAGGCTATGTGGATTTTGATTGGGCAAGGGACATTGACAATAGAAGATCCTCCAGTGGATATATTTTCATGATGAATGGTGGTGTAGCTAGTTGGATGAGTAAGCGGAAGGCTATAGTCGCTTTGTCCACTATAGAGGCAGAATACATGGCAGCAACACATGCCTGTAAAGAAGCAATCTAGTTAAAACGTTTGTGTTCTAACATTGGGTTTGATGCAGAGAAAATTACAATTTACTGTGACAGTTAGAGTGCTATTTGTTTGGCAAAAAATCTTACTTTCCATGCCAGGACGAAACATATTGATGTGCAGTATCATTTTGTACTAGATATGGTGGAGGATGGAAAGGTCTCTTTAGAAAAAGTGGATACTCTGGAAAATGTTGCAGATGCATTGACAAAACCAGTGAGCACAGACAAGTTCAGCTAGTGTGCCAGTTCGATGGGCCTCAGTGCCCATGAATTTCAGTAGTTTTGTTGTGCTCCAGAGGTGTCAGTAAGATCTTTGTCAAGTGGGAGATTGTTGGAAAATGTGCCTCAATCTTACTGGCATGTAAACTCGTGAAAGAGAAAAGTCAGTGAGACCCTCTAGAAGTCTTACCAACTAGCAGCTATATTCTAAACATCTGAAGTACTCAGGTCGCCAAGAATTTGATTATGTCTTGCCAATGGGAGTCATCAGCAAGACATGATGATCGCTCGGAGTTTCCCATCTCTTTTCGCCTACATAGATCTCCTGCCGACGGGTTGGTTTCTAATGGTTATTGGGGAGACTCGTGGCAACATAAGTCATTGGGGAGAGGCATGAACATTCAGAATGACTCATTCTGATAGAGTATGTCTTGCCGATAGTTATTGACAAGAATGTCATCGGAGTGACATGAAGGCTCGATAAGAGTCTAAGCGATAGTGGAGGTCTCACCAATAGTTTAGCTTTCGATATGAACTCGTGGCGATAGATTTTCTCTCACCGATTGTTCTATGATCGTTATGACCTCTTGGCGATAGTGTTCCTCTCACTGATGGAATTGTTTGTGAACTATTGATGGATCTCCATGCAATGAACTTTGATGTAACCTCTTTCCAATGGTGTTGCTCTTGCTGATAGACTAGTTAGAGTAATATGAACTGTTGGGTATGCCTTCGGTGTGATCTCATGCCGATGACTATTGGTCTCGCTGACAAATAGGTGTTTTTCATGAGAAGTCTTGCAGATGGTTTTCCTCTCACCAATGGGTATGAACATCGGTATGACATAAAGTTCTATAAGACTCTTAGCGATAGAGAAACTCCTTCCGATAGTTCTACACAAGTTGGATTTGTGTTTTGTATGATGTTTCACCGATAGCGATGGTCTTGTCAATGGTTTTGTGATCAGGCATTGTGGCATTGGGGAGACACGATTTAGTGTCTCATTGACATGCGACATAGTTTGAACGCCTTGACTGAGTGTCTATCCTACGTGGTTTGTTATGAGCTAATCAGAGAAGCAGAATGTAAATTTCTAGCAGTTGGACTGTTGCGACCATTCCTGTGTGGAAGATGAACAGACTGTGAGGAATGACTATGTGGGGCAATGGTAGACGACAATGAATAGTTCGATGAGTAATAGTGTTGTTTGATTGAAGCTAAATTGATATGTGTAAATTCATTGTATTTTTTATGAGAGCATTTCTGAACAAGGTTGATCAGGAAGTTATGCTGCTATAAAAATTGACATCAGAAAGTGAAGTTTTTCTCTGTATGTAATTTTCCTATTGTAATACAACGAGGCTTTTCTTGGTGTGGTGGGTTTTTCTCTCATAAGGGTTTTCCCACGTAAATCTGGTGTCCATCTGTGTATGTTCATTTCTCTATTTTTATTATTTCTTTGATGAGTATCTTAATTGCATTGTAATTGAAAATTAAAACTCACCTCTACTTCTTCCCTAAGGTTTTGACGTTAGGAGAGTTTGTTCTGCACCTAAGCTTTCCTTACACCTTGCGGGTTCTCTAGACTTGTTGGTATTACCTCCACTGGAACCATTCCTCTTACGCTCCCTTCTTAGGAGTTGGATTGTCAAGAATATTTTCCACCACTGCAAGATCCTTTTTCCCCTTTCTTGGGTGCATTTTTCACAACTTCCACCTTCTTAGGAGTTGGCTTGTCAAGAACTTCTGCAACCTTCTTCCAGTCTTTGTTTTCATGACGGGTGGAGATAGCCTTTAACTTATTCTCCTATTTTACCGCTTTCTCATATACAAGATCCATAGTTGTTGGACCGTGCATATCCACCTCTCCTTGAATCTGGCTATTAAGTCCCATAATAAACTTTATTATGTGAAAGTGTTCATGTTTTTGATATATAGGAACATAATGCAAAAAGTTGGGTAAACTTCTCACAATACTCATTGAATGACATATTACCTTGTCCCAAACTTTGGAAATATGTGTTTTTTGTCATAGCAGAGTTGGGGCAACCATCTCTTATGGAAAATCTCCATAAATTTACTCCATGTCAGCTTCCATGAGTTAATATTGAGTTCCATCTTTTTATTCATCCACTAGTTAGAGGCTTCTCTTGCTAAATGGTATAAACCCCATGCAACTTTGGTGACAGTGTAATTTTGAGTCTTGAAATACTTTTCCATTTGGACTAACCAAGCATTAGCTTCCTCTCTGCTGGCGCTTCCCTCAAACTTGGGTGGGGTAATATTCTTCATATCTCTGGAAAGTTTGAAATCCATACACTTCTTATTTGATTCCTTGGATAGAGAAGGTGATTTCTCTCTCTCTCACTCATGAGTTTCATTATGTTTGTGAGAAGAGTTTCCTCCCTCATTCTCATTAACTGGAATTTCCTTCTCAATCCTAGATTTTACCCTTTCTTGTTCAAGGTTTTCCAACCTTGCTAAGATTTGGTCAAGTCTAGCTTCAACTCCTACAGATCCTTGCCCAACTTCTTGGCTTCTGCCAAGGTTTGTTTGTATCCTCACCATCTTCATAGAACAAATTTTACCTAAATTTGTATCCACATTAGATTTAATCATGTTATCAACTATCTTATGGAAAACATAATTAAAATGCTATTCATAGGCACATAAAGAATTTTCCACATAAGATTAAGCACACGCTTCTAAAAAAAAAGGGTTTTATTAATTTCTTGAGGATTTCAATATCCTTTGGATTACATGGAGTGACTATTTAGATAGTCGAGTGGAGAGTATCCCTCAAATTCACTCTTTGACACATAACTTAATGGAGTATATCCTATAGATTGAGATTGTTGCTCATCTCTTATTTGTTCATACCTATCCCAAAATGGATAGCACCCTTTGGATTTGTCACCAATACATAGTTATGAGGTACATAGCCCTCATAAGTTTTACTTGAGGAAATTACAATTACTTCCACCATTGGAAGAACTCTAGGGTCCCTAAAAATGAATGTTGGACTAACCCTTCCTTCAAAGGGCATATCCCTAGAAAGTGATAATGACTCAGAATTCTCTAGTGAGACAGAAGGTAGATAGGTGTATTTGGCCTCCATCTTCATCTTTCTCTTCACATCATTGATCTAAGAGAGTGTGTGACTGAAGGTTTCAATATCACTTAACCATATGGTATTGTTGAAGTTGGTACCCTCAATTTTTCTAGTGATGGCCTCTTTTTCCTTGGCCTTGAGGTATCACTCGTTTCTAATTACATAATTTCAAGTCATTAATATGAGATGCACCATCCTAGCATAAGAATTTCCAAACATTAGATAATGTTGGATGAAAATAACAATGATTTCATAGGTTCCAAAGCTAAACCTCACTCTGATACCACATGTAATGTGCCAACCATTCACATAAGTAAAATTTTCCTAAGTTTTCACTATGTGAGTAAATAATCTATTTAACAAGCCATTGTAATAAAACAATTTCTTTCCTTTATTGAGAACAAATGAAAAAAAATGCTATATCAATTTACAATAAGGATTCCATTTCAATAAATAACTTCACAAATTACAGTATTACAAGAATGTACACAATTACATACATAGCTCAACTGAGCTTTGAAACAAATAGTTATAGATGGTCCAGGTTTCTCCTTTCAAATATTTTGTATTATGTTGCCTACTGAGGAGGAGAAGCATCACTCAGGTGCTTTTATGCCAACCACTGACTCATATGGAGTCCCCCACACATCTATCATTTGATAGATGGCCCTTCCCTTCAACGAAGATATTGGTAAAGTAACTAGGTATCAACAACCAACTGAGCCCAGTGTTGTGTCCTACATGAATAGAACTTGTAAACCCATACTCTAGCACTAGCATGCAATAATTGGATCATGGTGAACTGACAGTGGAACCAATGACAATCACACTACTTTGGCCAAAGTATTCTCAATCAGTACTTTGAGTGAAGGTCATTCTTTTCACTTACACTACTCAAGATTGATTTGACTTAAGGCCACTATAATCTATGCATAGGTATTTCTTTCAATGAGTAATCACTAACCACAGAGATAGCCTATCAACATTTCTACAAACTTGGGAGCTATCTACTTTACAAAGTAAATGTACAAGCTCCCTCCCTTAATGGATAAACAATCCTAGGAGTAATTCACTAGCTATATTAGTTAAACCAAATAACTTAGCTATGAATAACCCATAAGCTACCTTTATTAAATCATATTTAGTATGTTAATACCCATGACAAACAAAGTCCTCCTATTATGGACTAGCTACAAGCACTTCATAAAACAATATAATGTCTTCTAATTCATTTTCAAAGCAATACTATTTCCCCTAAATGCAAGCATTCACAATAGAAAAATTAAAGCAATCATGAAATAATCTTTCAAAAGTTAAAGCAAATTAAAGGAAGATTATACAATCGACTAGCTACAACTCAGATTTCCAAAATAGCTACTATCTTTAGCTTTGATCTCTCAACAAAGCCACAATAACCTCTATCTCACAAGTTGCCAATTTACTTCTCTCAATATGATAAAATGCTCTCACAAACACTTAAAGCTCTCTATCTAATATAGCAGAATAAGCAGATAAGAAATACAAATAGAAAGCATAATATTTTCTCAAGGAATGCATCCCAAATGAGAGATCAATCATACTATTTATACAACAATAAAGAGACTTCTTATCCTACAAAAAAGGCATGAGTATTGAAAAAAAACTCCATGCATAACAACTGACTCAACTTAGCTAAAAGGTGGCACACAAATAAAAGTATACTCAACACAATATAGCTACAGGTCGACCTCATTATTTATTTTTTTGGGAAAAGGAAAAAGTGTATATAATTATATATATAATAATATAAGTTTGTACATAGTATTATAAGTCTAGATTTTATAAGTCCATAATTTCCCCATCTTTCAGATACATCAATACAATGCCCAAAGCACCCATACTACTAATGAACTACAAATTTGAAAGCCCAGTACATTGCTCAAAAACCTAGAAAAAACTATTAGCCCTTCGAACATCATTTGAAAAACCCAATAACATAAGGGGATGTGGAGGATCATGATGGGCCAAAAAGTGGTGATATGATGGGTATGTGTAGGGTATGTGGTTGACAACTTTTTTTTTACCCAAAATTGATGAAATGAAAAGGGTTTTTAAAGGAGATTCTCAATTTCCACCAATATAAATTATACTTTACTTTGAATTTAATAAATAATGATTATTTATTTTCTATTTGAATTACGAGTAAAGTCTTGATTTATAAGTTGATTGAAAAACACCTATAGCTTTCAAACGGTATCACATTTTTTGAATCTGAAACATGTGTCACATTCTATGCTTCCCATAATATAAGATTAAAAAAAAAATGAATTTCATGAAGTTTTGACCAAGTTAAGGTGGTCCAACATGTGAGTTTTTATATTTTTTATAAGTTGTAATAAAAAATTCATAATTAATTATTTACTTGGAAAAAAATTACAAAAAAATATGCATCACATTGATACATGAGTCCACTACTTATATATAAAATCTTATAAAAAATAATCATTATTTTATTGTGGTTAAGGTGGCCAGATAGACACCTACCTTTTTTTCCCTAAAATTTAAGTACTACTGCATTGAAATTTCAAATTTTCACCAAATAGATTTTAAAAAAAAATAAACCTATTAGTTTAGAAACTACATTCAATTTTCTATAGATTCTATTCTTACATATTTTTGAAATAATATAGATAACTTATTCAAATTTTTACGTCAAGTTGCATAACTCTAATTTTGCTAAATTTTTTGCCACTTAAGGGCCTGTTTTTTCCATGATGATCCTGCCCATACCCATAACACAAAAAAATTCTTGCACTTGTGGTAACTAATCTGTCCCTCGTGCATCCTACACAAAATTTTCATCTTGAGCCTCTAAATTTTGTAAAACTTGACAAGATCGAATCACATGAGCATCCATAGAACCATCAGCTGCAACTGGAACATGATGATCATGCCACCCACGAACATTGGACCCAATGCCTTCAAATGGAACTTCCTTTGCAATTGGAGCATGATGACCTTGCCACCCGCTCACATTGGAGCCATGACCTTCATCCGAAACATTTACCTTTTCCTTTCCCCACTACAACCATGGACGAGCAACTAGCTTCATTCCTCATTTGGAAGAATTTTTTGCACTTTCATGAACAATCTCTGCATCCAATCGACCCACATTTGAAAGAGATGAAAACCCTCAGCCTATCCTTCCAGCAAATTTTATGAGAGAAATAGGGTTATGAGTAGTGAGGAGTGAAATAACATAATATTTATCTTTTATAGGGTTGACCTCATTAGTTGAAAACAACATAAGACCATTTCAAATCAGCACATGATGAAAAGATGATATTT
Source organism: Sequoia sempervirens (assembly GCA_007258455.2). Classification (NCBI taxonomy): domain Eukaryota; kingdom Viridiplantae; phylum Streptophyta; class Pinopsida; order Cupressales; family Cupressaceae; genus Sequoia; species Sequoia sempervirens. Next base: position 22,614 of record VDFB02105028.1, on the reverse strand, counting down.
GATTTTCCTTCAAAATGATCATCTACAACAAATAGGATTCATAAGGTGGCACCAAAGCAAGAAAAAATCTCCTACAAAGTTGGCATGACTCTACACTTGTTGAATCAGTCAATATCAAAATTGCAACACTTAGCTTATGTCGACTTAGTCTAAGATGAGTTGATTCATCTCATAAATCAGTTTGACTAGTTTATCAAGCTTCTATAACATTACCTTACATGCATTTATATGTTGTTGATATTTACTCAATGACAAGCCATTTAACAATTTACTAAGTCAAAGATACTCCTTCACAAGGCATCGACCAAGTCTCCTTCCTCCTATTGACTTCATGGTTGTGAGTTTTTTTTTTTATTACTTGTCTCTTATGTGTGGATAACATGTGTAACATTTGGCCTTTAATTACAGCCAACATGTATTATATGCTTTTCCTAAGTTTAAGTTAATAAATCAACCTTAAAGCTTTGTATAAGTTAATCGACTTCCAAGCAATATACATTAATATATATTCACATATACATATATATGTATATCAACATATATATGTATATCAATGTATATATATGTATATCAAAGTATATATATATATATATATGTTAATATATATATATATATATGTTATGCCAACTATGCATTTATACATTAAATATTTAAATGAATACAAACAAGATGTCATTCACATAGTAATAATAATAATATCAACTGTGTACATACACTACTGTATTTGACTCCACTTTCAGATGAGATTTTGTTGAACTATCGATAAACTATTGTTGGAATTCCGATGAATCTCTTGAAAAAATTTCATCGCTGAATTTTCGTCAGTATCTCGACGAGCTTCAAAACGTTGAAATCACGATTGAACTTTGTTGGTTGCCAGCACAAAAAAGGGACCTCGTGTTCGTCAGAATATCAACGAACATTGCATCGATCTAGCGATGAGCAATAGCCATAACACATGTGGCATGCCTCTACCAAATCGTCGAAACAACATGAGATGTTTGTTGGAATTGCGACCAAGTTTCGTGGAAAGTCCAACAAACATTCATCATTTTTTTTGATGATATCATCATCAAAATGAGATCAAAATTGCGTTGGAGCTATAGCTATATCGAGAGGACTGACTTGTGGTCTCATCAATGAGCACGAGGAAGTATATCGGCGAGACTTATACCATCGGGGTAAGTTTTGAATGTTTACCCGACCCGCTATGACTTGCCAATATATTCCTAGTGCTCCTATCAGTGAGAGAAATGATGGTCTCATTGATGAAACTTCATCAGTGAGACTTAAACATTTAGGCCAGCATATTCTTTTCATGCCGAGATGATTTGTCTTGCTGATAGATTCTCTTCATCGATGAGACCATAAGCCAATCTCCTGATATTCTGACAAACATTCATCATTTTTTTGACAATGTCGCCATTGGAATGAGATCAAAATTGTGTTAGAGCTATAGCAACCTTGTCGCACTTTTATTTTTCATTGGACTAGTTCGTCAAAATTTTGATGAAACATTGCAATTTTTTTTTAAAAGATTTTTCAGGAGGACTGACTTGTGGTCTCATCGACAAAGCACGAGGAAGTATATCAACGAGACTTATATCATTGGGGTAAGTTCTAAATGTTCATCCAACCTACTATGTCTTGCCGATATATTCCCAGGGCTCCTATCGGTGAAAGAAATGATGGTCTCGCTGATGAAAGTTCATCGGTGAGACTTAAACGTTTGGGCCAACATATATTTTTCATGCTGAGATGACTTGTCTTGCCGATAGATTATCTTCATTGATGAGACCATAAGCCAATCTCCTGGATATGTCTTCTTTAGTAATCATGATCGCTACAATAGTTTTTATGTCTCATCGATGTGCTAAAAAGGGCTTGTAACCCATAATAGGTCGGGAAGACCCATACCAACTCATGCCGATGTGATTTGTTTGCCACAATATCTTTGATCAAAAGAATTTTCAGGAGTAGAATGAGGTGACTATGGGTAATTATATTTTGTAGGGCTAATTACATCCTTTTCTGAATCAAAATGTAATTATTATTGAGAAATTTACATGAGTAAATCATTATATTTTGTAGGGCCAATTCACATAAACTACTCAAAACTAGGGAAATGTAGAATGAATGATACCTCAATTGCTGAACCAATTGTTTGAATGATACAATAAAAAACACTTTCTCTTTCAACTTCAAATGAACGCCATTGGAGAAGTGACTTATAGATGATACATGCAACTATAGGTCTTCCATTACTAAAGCAAACATCTTCTATGATACACTTGATCAATGCATCTTGAGTTTCTTGAAACCAAAATAACAAAAAAATGTAGTGTAAGGGAATATGAAAATCGCTAGAGCTTTATAATATAATGTGACTAAGCAAAAAAGTGATATAACTAGAAATACAAATAGAAGAGATGGATACTCCTCCAGAAGGTCAGAATCATATACTTGTTGCCTATCAGTGAGAGTCTTCTATGGCCTCTACTCTCCATTAGTGAGCTCTTTCAAGGTAGACATAGGATTTTGTGAATTCTGCTAGACACATCTATTAGTTAAAATATTATTGAAAAATAATATTACTTATTTAAAATTAGGAGGAGATAACTAAAATTATACATAAAAAGATATAATTTGTTTATATTGGACAACCATGAGTGTATTTACCATTTTAAGGCACAAAAATGGACAATACATAATGACAAGTGGAAACTTAACCTCCTTGAGTTAACAACACAAGCCAAACTAGCTTTGGTCTCTACTAAACAATGTTGCAAGATCATTTCCCACACAAAAAAAATTGTTCCTCTGACAGTCCACAAATTCACCTACATAAGCAAGTACACACACTAATAGTGCTCACAAATATGCCAACCCCATTGCAGCAAGAAAGGTTCAACAAGATATTGCAGCAATACAAAGACATATTTCTATCCCTCTCATTCCTCTCTCCATCTCTTTCTATCCATATATTTCAAACATAGTCCAAATAGATGAAACAAGTGATGCCTTGTAATCTTGAAAACAATGCATCAACAATCAAAATTAAAACATTACCCTCTTTTATTATTCTCTTAAGGTTTGGGAGGTCAGGTGGGTGCTTTCCCTCTTCTTCAAGCTCCTGAAAATCAGTACAAAACATATGAATAAAATTTCATGGTTAAGTTGAAGCCTCCCATCAACAACAAGATCCAAATATCCGTGTATCTATCTCAATCGAGCCTCTAAGCCCTTCAGAGATGTCAATTTTTCTACTAACCTGTTATCCACAAAAGTCAAATTTTAGAGTTATGTCACCACCAAAAACAAAAGAAACACAGCTTTGAAACCAAATCCACACACAACACAATGTGGTATTCATAGAAAACTATACAAACAAACTAAACTCAGAACATTGGAATGGAAATAACTTCAAATTATGATACAGAGAATGGATTCACTTTACTTAACTGGAGGCACATTTCACAATAATGGGTTCTTCATCTAAAACATTCGTATGAGGTTCAAATAGTAAACATATTGATGAAAGATAGAGGAATTAAAAAGATACTTTGATGTAGTTGGATTGAAGGTTGTAAAATAGTACATTTTTTTTGTGTAGGAGTCATATCACATCCACAAACATGGCAGAGCTATGCAAAGCAGGAGAAATTGGCTTGGAAAATGAAGGCATCAGAGTATAAAGAATCATTTTTATGCCACCATAGTGAAAAGTTAGAACTTTCTTTCATCTTTGCATATTAGTTTGATGCTTCAAATGATGCATTTTTTATATTCAAAAGTTCATTACCTTATTGAGCTTCTCTTTGTTTCAAGAATAGCTTAATATTCTCTAATTAACAAGGCCAACCACATGATGGTGGAAGCACATTTGGCCCCTCCCCCCCCTCACATCACTCTCAATTCCCCATACCTGATCATATAACATTAATCATTTATTCATCCATTAATAACATATAACATTCATTCATCCATCCATTAATAACATATAACATTCATTCATTATCATATAACATTCATTCATTATCATATAACATTCATTCATTAACTTATAACATTCATTGATTAACATATAACACTCATTCATTAACATATTCACATTCATTCATAATATGATTACAATCACTTTTTTTTTGTTTCTTTTTTTAAGCTAAAAAAGCTAAAGTGGAGTATCGTTTTCTAAATCATTTGTCCCCCCTTCAGTTTTTTTTCCCTTTGCTTGTGATCTTAATGTATTCCTAGTCGTGTACTCACGACATGGATGCCTCTGCAAGGGGGGGTCTACTGCAATAACAAAGAAATGTTAAATTGATATGTTTTATTATTATTGTTACAAGTATTTCATTAATTAAAAGAACATTAGAGTGGTTCTCTTTACCTGATGGGGCCACATCATGTTCCTGATCTTCTCTTATAGCCTCATGCTCAACATGCTGAACACTATCTAAATTGTGATATGAAGTTGAAACACAAAAGGTTACATTAATTAATACACCAATTGAAATTAAATATGTTTAAAAGCACATTAGAGTGGTCCTCTTTACTTGATGGGGCCACATCATATTCCTGATCTTCTCTAGCCTGATCATGCTCAACAAGTTGATCATGCTCTACATGCTCTAAAGTTGAAACATGAAAGGTTACATTAATTAATATACCAATTTCAATTAAATATGTTTAATTGTATTAATCCATACTACGTTTTGTATAGCACATGAATACATCTAGTACCAAGATGCACACCATGACCTTCATATGATGGTTGTGCTCCACCCTCACCAGGCTACATTCCAATGTCATGTGCAGTATTATCATTGCTTGTCTGTTTAAAAAAAAATAGACACATAATTACTTTATGATGGAAATTAATATTGAATAGATTGCACAAGTATTCAATTTTAAATAAACTTTATTGAGTTTATTTACCTGTGTGTCAGATGTAGTGGAAGATTGTGTTTTCCCAGTCAAGACTCTTAGGCATTCAACCATGACTCCATAGCCTTGCTGGAAGGAAATCTTTAGGTCCTCTTCTGTGGGAACTCTATTGAATTCAGAGCCCTGCATTTTTGCATAAGATCATGAATTTTGCTTCTATGGTGTGATAAAACCAAATTTTTTTGCAATTTATTATTTGGGTGCAATATTTCATTTATTGATACTTACGATTCATGCGGCTAGTTTCATATAACCACCAGAGCCAAGTTTGTGTTGTCTGTGTTTTTCTAGTCTTGCCTTTGTTGCCTTTGATGTTTCGGGAAGACTATGAAAAGCTTGAAATACGTTAGATTATGTAAAAAGAAAGAGTAATCAGTATATAATTACATTGTTGATAGTATCACATACCTTCCTTGGCCCGATGGTGTCTTTCCTTTTTTATTTTCAGCCTTATCCTTTCCATCAGACACTAGGTCCTTCCACTCCCTCTTCAGAATCATGGGGGGACACTCGTACTTTTTGTTCTTCTCTAAACCTATATTGGTCCCTCACATAATTTAGATAGGTACCAAATTTCTTAAGGACCTTCATTTGGTTGAATGTTTTATCACCGAACAACACAACTAAATGGTTAATGAGCTTATCTTTTAAATCTTCATTTTGGGCATTCCACCATGTATGTATGGTGGGCCCGAAGAGCTCCAATGTAATATCACTTAGATGTTTATAAAAAAACATCATTTCTTAAAAAATGATCATGGGATCATTAGTCTAAAAAGAGTGATCAATAAGTAAATTTCAATTGGATTATATATAATAATAATTAAAACATTTTAAAGTACCTGGGACCTTCTCTATCTTTATGGGAACGAAATCCTCGGTCACCACAAATGTGACCGACAATGTTCCCGTACTAGTAATACAGGAAGATCTAGGAAATGCCCCTAAAACATCACCAGTACTAGTTGTGGCCTTTGCATCCCTAGGTACATGTCCTGGCACATATTCTGGCATGTGTTCACTACGAGAGGGTGCACTACCCGATGCCTACATGCTATGTGTTGCAAAAATTTGAGACGAAAATATAGGAATGGATGATGGGGTCAAATGATATGATGTATGCGTAGGAAGATGAGGATCGACACTTGTACCAACCCCTACTCCTTGGGCAAGACCTGCAGTACCCTGATCATGGCTAGCAACATCATGAGGATACAAATAATCTTGTAAAAACAACACATATTTTAGTTTATGACATAAAAGAGTACAAAATATAAAACCATGAATGAACTTATGTTATAATTAAAGACCTCATGACAACTTGCAAGTTTTGTGCTCTCTCAATCAATATTTTAACCCTCTCTTATCTCATCTGTTTGAGGCACTATGAATATCAACTTAAGGATTTATTCATTGCATTTTTTTTGGGTCTTCCTTAACATATCGAGAGGGCTTGCTGAATATGCGATGTCATCATCACATAATATTGACTTCACCTCCCTATGAATGTTCTCCTCTACTGTTGGTTCCTTTCCCCAATTAGCCGACTGCATCAAGAATATTAAAAATATTATCAAAATTAACCCAAGGAACTTATGAAAAAAGCATAAAAATAAAACATTTTGCTCGTATCTAATTTGTACAATTACAATGAGGTAAACCTGTTGGGTAGAAGTGGCCAAAGATGCATTTCTATCTATGCTCTAGGTTAGATCCTTCCCCGTATGATCAATGTTCCACTATGACAAAAAATAAATATAAAAAAGCATTACCGAAATGAAACCAATAGACTTACAAAAAAAACATAAGAATAAAATGGTATATTGGAGTCATTAATTGGAGGTTGGGTAAAATGGTACATAGTACGTACCACTCCCATAGTAACTGTGTTTGTAACTAAGTGATTCAAATTGCAATTGATTAGCAACTCTTTCCCTACAGTTATTGATTTTATCGCACATACGAATACATAGTTTCCCTCGCACACCTCGAATATGCAATTGGGTTGCTTATTTGTTGACCCGGGTCATGTATTGTTTATAAACCCTGCAATATTCCCTGATGCTTTTGGCCTTCCATCAGTGTACATAGTCAATCCTTTATTTTGATCCTTATCTTTTAGTTGTATATAATTTGCTGACAGTGCATACCTAAGCATACTTCGTGTATATCAAACTAGCTACATCCAATCTTTGTAACTATAACAGGGTTCAACATACTCCATCAATTTAGTAACTTTGTCATAATAGACCTTTATGCCATCCATGCAAAATAAGCCCAAACCTTGTAATGACGATGGTGCTATGCGATATATGCTCTCGTTGACAAAAGAATCAATGTTTATTGGAGGAAGTTCCTTGGGTACCCATTTTTTCCATAGATGTTTGTACCTCAAGGGCACCTTGATGTCACCTATGCTCTCATCATCATAAGAACATGACCCCCCTTTAGCAAGAAAAAAATCCATGCATTTACGAAATTTTCTTCTAATCTTTTGACCTCTAGTTGATCTCACTCTTTTAGACCTACTACATGTCTCGCTTTCCTCTTCTCTTCCTGAATATCCCTCACTCGAGGAAGACAGATCTGACAAATACCTATTTGGTGGTACCTACACTCATAAGGATGTTGGATGAAGTTCTTTCATGGTGATGTGATTCCAAGGTGACATTATGATAAATCTATCATTTCATCGCTAGAATTTGACAGGTTATAAGGTAATCAAGTCTTGATAGATTGCAAGTTATTGTTACTACCATCCAAATGTGTCCATCACAAATCAAATATACTTAACATTTTAACTCCCAAACTTTGTAAAAAGTGTTAAATGTGACTATGGTTCACCAGTTACACAACCAAGGCCTCAAATGTATTATGTAATTGTAATCACAGAAATTTTTCTCTTCATTCAAGTAAATAAACTTGAAGGGAAACACCACCAAGTGGTTTATTGGACACCTACATGACTAAAAATAGCAGAAAATATACATTTAATTTCCATATGTCTAAGTGGTTAACAGGGAGGGAGTGTGCACTAGGCCTAGTTAAGTCATCATAAGTTTATGCTTTGGCAACAAAAATTGTTTAAGTCATCTTAAATCTTCCTATGTCTAATTGCTAGGAGACTTTTCGTATGTTTTAAGGTAGGATGAGTGGTTGCATCAATGTTCTAGTTTGTTATGACAAGGTTTCAACATCTTCAAATAGTGAAGGTTAGTGCTCATAGTCATTTGAAACAACATCTTCATTATGTATGATGGTAGGATTTGGTAACTTAAAAGAATTGGCTACCCAACAAACTTAAAGTTAAAAGATTTTTTTTTAGGTTAAGGGGTTAGCACTTTCTTTCATCTTTTCATATTGGTTTGCTACTTCAAATGATGCATTTATTATCCCACTTCTATCATATTGCATTCCCATCCCATTGCAATTGTTGATACCAAAATTTCATATCAAATACCACGTTCTTGAAGCAATTTTTTGTGTTTTTACTATTTTCTGAAGTTCTTTTGTGTTGTATGGATCTGTACAAGCTTGAAATGCTCTGAGATCATTGGTGTAGATAAATATATGTGTTCTCACAAGCTTGATATGCACTGAGATCACTGTTTTGTGGGAGAAAATAATCAAATACAAGGACTGCCTTTTTTTTCCTATGTAAGGGTATGAGGGCTAAATAAAAATGACATCCACCAATCCACCCATTGTCTTGGAACTGTAACTCAGTGGATTGGTGTGAAACATGGTATGATAGAGGTTCATTGAATTTAGGGGTCTGTTAAAGCAAGAAAATTGGCATTGAATTGATGCCCTAGGGCTGACAGGGGCAATTTTCTTGTGAATTTGTGGTTGTTAAGTAAGGGTTTTCCAATTTGATGGATATATTGGTAGATTCATGGTGACACTATTTGATGGTCCAATCTATACTTTGAAACAAAAAATATCTCTAACAACTCTAAGAGCTATAATGGGATGGCCACCATCCTAGGAAAGATTCTTCATTCTCACTTTTAGGTGTTAAAATTTAACAATACCTTGATTGATGAAAGAGCCCAAAGAGCCTTTCTCCATGGTATCCAAGTACACATAGTAGTGGTCTTCTCTGATAGGGTTGGACATGATTTAAATAACTTAGCTAGGAATTATTCATTTAACCTAAGGTTTTCTCATAATGCCATCATTGGAAAAGTATGATCAAATTCTTCTATTATAAAGAATTGGTCTATGTGCCTCTAATCACCTATAAATGTTTTGTAGGATAAAAGCATTGTATCCAGGAATTGGGGAAGGTATTTGAGTTAGATCAAATATTATATTCCTCTATTCATAGTTTTTTAGGGTTGTGTGTGGAGGAGGTTATCACTACCAAGAAGGGAGGAGACCTTTCCTTGCATATGTTTGTGGTGGAGGTATTAAAGAAGAATTGTATGCCTCTATTTCCATTCATTAGATCTAGCTTAGTCTAGCATATACTTGGACTAAGTCTACAATTGCTTCAATATCATGTGATGAAGGCTATGTGTGATGAAACCCTAGACCTTTGGGGGTGCCAATGTACAAGATCTTTGGAAACTAGGCATGAAAATTATAGGTTAAAGAGAATGGGGGTGCCAAACTTACAATACTCATTGTCCCTTAGTCATCAATTTTCCCTGAGTGCCCTCAACCTTATCCTCAGTGCTAGTATTGACCTTGTTTTCACTCCTCCAAACTCTTCCTCAATGCTGGTATTGACCTTGTTTTCACTCCTCTCCTCTTTGTCGGCACTGGTATTGACCTTTTTTTAACTCCAAACTCTTCGTTGGCACTGGTATTGACCTTGTTTTCACTCCTGCAAACTCTTCCTCGACATTGGTATTGACCTTTCACTTCTCCAATTTTACGAGCTACAACCTGGTTTGGTTAGGTTTTAGAGTATGCTAATTAAATTGAAAATTATGGCACCATTTAGCTAGGTTTTAATATTCCATAATATAGTTAAGTATATATTAGTTAAATATATATTAGCTATATTAGATTATATTTTGTAGCTCATTTTTGTAGATTAACAATAGACATTCATGTTCTTTCTTCATGAAAGTATATATTCTATATTTTCCTTGGTGTTATCCCAATGCAAAATATAATTAATATAATATATATTTAATATAATAGTAATAATAGATTAAATTATATATAATATAATTATATTTATTATTATATAATAGTATATACAGGCTTTTGCCTGATATTTTAAAGGATTTTACCATTACACTACAACTGGTTTACCATTAAATGGCAATTGAAACTTGTTTTCCAATGACACAATAGTGGTTTCCAGGCATGAGATTTGTTTCAAGCTCAAATATCACAATATATGTAGCCTATTAGCTAATAGAAATAGATATAGAATCTAAAAAGATAGAGAATGAGAGAAAGAGATGAACTTAGATAGATAGGGAGAGATAGAGAGAGCATGAGAGAGAGAAATATAAGAGATACAAAGGAAAAGAGAGGGAAAATAGAAACTAAATTTTATTGGTTGTTTCATGTCAACAATCCAAGTATGGCATGTGTCCTTAGGGAGTTATGCTCAAGGTAGCATGCCATTTGATTAAAGATATGATAATTCTCCTTTAAGACCTCTTCAATGTACCTATTGCACACTTAAGGAGACAAAGATAAATATAGGGAAGAAAATATAGAGAGAGGGGGAGATAATGAGAAACATACAAATAGAAAGGGAGACAAAGAGATAGAGAGAGGTAGAGGGATAAAGAGATAAGGATGAATAGATAGAGATATAGGGAGCGTAATTGATATATCTCTCCTTGTTGCTCTCTATCTCCCTAAACCATAAACCATAAAGCCTCTTCTCTATCTCTCCCCCTCTTCTCTATCTCTCCTCCTCTACCTATCTATATCCCTTTCTCGCCCTCCCCATCTCTATCTCCCCCTCTCTATCTCTCACCATCTCTAGTCCCTCCCTATCCCCCCTATCCATCAACTCTATCACAATATCTCTATCTCTTTCACCATCCCCCTCTATCTCTCTATATCACTCTCTTCTCTATCTCTCCTCCTCTACCTATCTATATCCCCTTGTCTCCCTCCCCCTCTCTATCTCCCCATCTATATATAAAGACAACTACACAATAGTGGTTTCTAGGCATGAGATTTGTTTCAAGCTCAAATCTCACAATATATGTAGCCTATTAGCTAATAGAAAGAGATATAGAAACTAAAAAGATAGAGAATGAGAGAAAGAGATGAACTTAGATAGATAGGAGGAGAGAGAGAATGAGAGAGAGAAATATAAGAGATACAAAGGAAAAGAGAGAGAGGGAAAAGAGAAACTAAATTTTGATTGGTTGTTTCATGTCAAAAATCCAAGGATGGCATGTTTCCTTAGGGAGTAATGCTCAAGGTTGCATGCCATTTGATTAAAGATATGATAATTATCCTTAAGACCTTCTTCAATGTACCTATTGCACAATCTCTAAGGAGACACTGCATAAAATAATATAAGGAGAGAGAGGGAGATGAGAAACACATGGCTGGGGCCAGTGGAGACAGAGAAAGGTAGAGATGTGTGAGACAAGGATGAATAGATAGAGATATAGGGAGCATGATTGATATCTCTCTCCTTGTTGCTCTCTATCTCCCTAAACCCTCTTCTCTATCTCTCCCCCTCTTTTCTATCTCTCCTCCTCTACCTATCTATATCCCTTTCTCTCTCTCCCCCTCTCTATCTCCCCCTCTCTATCTCTCACCATCTCTAGTCCCTCCCTATCCCCCCTATCCATCAACTCTTCATCTCCACCTCTTCCTTTTCTTTCCCATATCTCCATCTCTCTTTCTCTTCCATATCTCTTATTTCTCCCTATCTCTATATCTCCCACTATCTATGTCACTCCCTCTTCCCCCCTCTATCTATTGAGCTATCTCTCCCTCTCCCCCCTTTCTTTGTTATTCACTCCATCTCTCCCTAGCTCCATATCTCCTACTCTATATCTCTATCTCTATTTCTCTTTTTATCCCCCTCTCAGTCCTCTCTCTATCTCTTTCTATCCATATATTTCTCTACCTCTATCATGATCTCTCTATCTCTTTCACCACCCCCCTATATCTCTCTATATCATCCTCTTCTCTATCTCTCCTCCTCTACCTATCTATATCCCTTTGTCTCCCTCCCCCTCTCTATCTCTCCCTCTCTATCTCTCACCATCTCTCCCTCCCTATAGCCCCTATCCATTGACTCTCTATCTCCAACTCTCTTCCTTTCTTTAGTGATTTCACTATATTAGCAAGGGATGGATATGATATGGTTCTCAACAAATTGCTGCAATACAACATGAAGAAGGGTCTGTTGGAACTATGAATTTTTTCAAAATTTTATAATGATTTACTCATGTAAATTTCTCAATAATAATTAACTACATTTTGAGTTAGAAAAGGATATAATTGGCCCTACAAAATATAATTACCGATGATCACCTTGTTCTACTCCTGAAAATCCTTATGATCAAAGATATTGTGGCAAACAAATCACATGGACATGAGCTGGTATAGGTCTTCCTGACCTATTATGGGTTACAAGCACTTTTTAGCACATCAATGAGACATCAAAATTATTGTAGCGATTAGGATTACTAAAGAAGACATATCGAGGAGATTGGATTATGGTCTCATTGATGAAGATAATCTATCAAAAAGACAAGTCATCTTGGCATAAAAAGTATATGCTAGCCCGAACATTTAAGTCTCACCAATGAAGTTTCATTGGTGAGACCACCATTTCTTTCACCGACAGGAGCATTGGGAATATATCGATGAGACATGTGCAATCGGTGTAAATCCTGAATGTTCACCCAACCCACTAAGTTACACCAACAAGAGGATATTGGTAGGAGTTCTGGCAACATATTCAAGACCAATAAAAGATATTGGTGAGACTTATAACATCAGAGGAACCACTGAATGTGTTAGTGATACTAAAATTTAGGCCGATGAAGAAACAAATGAACCAAAATGATTGTCGGGGTGACTCTTGGAAATGTATACGTGACAAATGTTAACATTGGTTAGATGTGTAGAGTGTTACCTCGATCAAAAAAGTATTCAGTGAACGTTGGTTGGGGCCTAATGTATAGATCACCCAAAATTTGAAGGTGTCTTGCCGACTAGTTCATTTGATGTGTTATCAACAAGACTTATAACATTGGAGGAATCACTGAATGTGTTAGTGATACTAAAATTCAGGCCGATGAAGAAACAAATGAACCAAAATTATTGTTGGGGTGACTCTTGGTGATGTATACGGGACAAATTTTAACATTGGTTGGATGTGTAGAGTGTTACCCTGATCAACAGAGTATTCAGTGAACATTGGTTGGGGCCTAATGTATAGATCACCTAAATTTTGAAGGTGTCTTTCTGACCAATTCATTTGATGTGACAGTAGGGAATTCAAAAATAAGTTACATTCATGCCTAGAGTTAAAACATTAATGGTGCCACAAAGCACAAGTAATTTCATAAATTGAAAGGAAATCGTTGCAAAATGAACATTGTTGTGAATTGGTAGCGAAGGAAATGAGGAGACAAACAAAAGGCCAGAGAATTGTTTCAGTTGAAAGACCTCAATCAAAACTAGTAATATTTCTGCAATTTTAAGCGAGTAATATGGAAGCCACCATCTCGAGGAACTTGAAAGGTAGAAAATAAAGTGAGAGCAATCACCCTAAGAGTAAGAAGTAGAAAGTTGAGTCTAGAATTGAGTTGGAGGGTGCTGAACAAAAGTTGAATAAGGATTTAATTGACCAATTTCCTGGCTCTGGGCCCAAAGGTAGGCACTCCACACAACTAAGGGTGGAAGTGGAAAAATTGGATGAAAAATGCAAGCACATGGGAGACATTCAGACCCCAATAAGAGGCTATGAATTGTTTAGATTCCACTTTCACTGAAGGGATCATTTTGAGCCAGTTTGTAATCTGTGTCATCTAAATTTGGGAAAGATGGTTTTCCCTAATGTGTTTGTCAATACAAAGCTGGTAAAATTGTTGGCCACCCACTATGACTCAAAACTTAAGGCCATATGCAGACCATCTGGGAAACCCTTCATAATACATATTAGAGGCTTCAATAAGTGAGGTTTTTAAGTTGGAAGGGTGGAGTAATGAGAAAATTGTGAATGAAGAGTTGGAAAAGGAGTTTTGGAGAATGGACACCACTTACAAGGGTTGAAGGTTTCCCTTGCATAGAATTAAACAATATGGTAAAACTGTCCCACTTGATGATGGTGATGGGCCTCCATTCCATGTGGACTTATTCAAGCCCTATATGAGATATACCTATTTCTCAGTAGGACAAGTGTTGGGTATGGAAGTTCCTGAGTATATGTCCATTGTTCCCATGGTAATTGTAGCCGACATTCAATGTCATAATTCTAGGTTTTTTGACTATGCTTCATTCATCTCCAAGGAACTTGACTTAGCATTGACGACAATTAAGAATAAATCCCTATTCTACACCTTAGGAATTATTCTATTTTAATGCATCTAGTATTGTAATTTGAATAAGTGTTAGGGATTTGGCCAAAAATTTTGAAGGTTTCACAGTTTGATAAAGAGAAAAAATTGTTACCCATTCAATTGTGGACTGCCATTTGGGACAGTAGGTTTGCTAATTCCAGTTACCTGTATTTTGAAGAATATTTTGTAAACCCAATATATGAATTTTATAGTCATCCTTGTGTGCACTCATTGTCTAATGAAATAAAATGCTTCCTTAGACTTAAGGACTTTAATGGACCAATTGATCACAGTTGGGAAGACTGGTATTGCTTGGAAGATGCTACTATTGTAAGGGTGTTTGGTTTTGAGGATTCTCCATTCATTTTTCCTAAAACAATCCCAGATAGGATTTCATATTTGGAAATTGTAAGATAAATAGATTTTTCTAGTTTCATGAATTTTGGTTCATTCGGGAAACATGCATTTATGCCTAGTACTTTGTGCTTTGGTGATTTTATTGTGCTTGCAACAAAAGGATATAATTTGATCCTTGACAAATTAATGCAGTATAATATGAATAAGGGTCCACCAAGAAAAGTTTTTGATCCAAAGGGATATATCAATTCTACCAAACAAAGGATAAAATTTGGAGGATATGATCATGTGCCTTATCAATTTGATGATATGATTAGAAATTTGGAGTTAGAGGAAGCAGAGAGAGTGGTGGAGGAATACAACCAAGGGTTACTGGTACATGGTTCTCTTTTTCTGGGGATGAGGAATGTAGAGAAGATATGCCACAAGACCTACCTAGTAGGATTTATAGATTAAAAACTCAATGTTACAACTGCCCTCCTAGAGAACCAAGTGTTGAAGAGAGCCAAGATATAGACACCAAAGAGATGGAATAGAGGTCATTTGTAGTAGACAATGAATTTGTGAATTCTTTAGAATTTAGATCTTTCTTGTATAAACAAAAGGGCAAGGAGATAAGGGAGACAGTTGGTAATATTACACCAAGCAATGAGGAACAACTACTAAATAATTTGAAATTAACTATGGATAGAGAAATGGATAATATGATCCCCGATAAAGGAAGGAAAATGTTAGAGGATGTTGGAGTTATGATCTTTCTAGGGTTGGATTTGAATTATGCATTGGTCTTTGATAGCTTCTTAAAGGATAATAGTGCCACACACAAGCTTAGTCCAGAGGGGGTGACAAAAATATATGCTAGATCCAAATATAACTCGGATGAAGGATATTCACTCATGATATGGGCCTTTTATCCACCTCATAGAAAGTTAGTGGTGATTGATACTAAGAAAGCATTTGGACATGTCATGACTCTGAAGAGTGGAGAGGTAGATCCTGTAGCGATTGTAGACATTGGGATTAATGTGGCAAAACTGAATAAAGGCCAAATACAAATATTGATCAAAGAAAAGGAAATGTACAAAATGAGTAATGAAAGGATCATGAGAGAAAATGATCATTTGAAGGACATGCTAGGAGTTACAATGGGGTTTCCTAAATTAATAACACATGGTGAAAGCTCATAGGTAAAAGATCATTGGGATGGGTCAACTGCATATTCACAAGGTAAATATGATACACTTGCTACAATAATCAGAAAAAGGAAGGCCAACTTAATGATTTGGTTGAATAAGCTATGGGGAGCATATTCAAAGAACCATGTTATAGGGCAGGAACATAAGAGAATTGATGGAAGGATTCAAAAAAAGCTCTAAGAATTAAATGAAAGAGATGTTCCTGATAGTCTGGCCATTGGTATGGGTGACCAAATTATAAAGAAACATAGGGACTTTTATGAGGAACTGAGAGAAGATGCAAAGGGGCTGGTTGATGTTACGAATATGGGACTGCCTACACTATTTGAAGATGGAGAAAAGTTGAAAGAGAAAGCTAAGTGGATCAAAGAATGTGAATTGATGCTACAGAGAATTTTGGAAAATGCTACAGGGAAGGATTCAACATTGTATGAGAGTTATGAGCAGAACGAAAGGATGATAAAGGTGGAAATATCGGCCAGAAATGCATTAGGAGATGTCAATACTCTTAAATGGAAAGATTATCTACATCATTTATCAAATGTTCATGTATGGCTAAATAAAGCCTAATCTCTTGTTTTAATTAGTTAAGTAAAATAAAACATTTGTGAAGGGACGTGTCCCTTCCAAGTTTTGATGTATTTATATATGTTCCATAGTAATGCAATAGATATAGGCGTTAGGAGATATTCAGTAGATAGCTTTCTAGCAAAATGATTTCATATACAGAGACTCAAATGCATGTATTTTGATGGAGTAAATGAAGACATCTAAGTCATGAATTAAGATTTTGGTATTAGTTGTTTGTTAAATTTATGCAGTTATTTGATTTTATCCATTTTGACGCTTCTCTATTGTTTAAATTTATATAACAAGTTTATACTCTATTTATCATTGTACATTTTCTATATGTGTGAGATTTGGTTATTTGGTTCTCTCAAGTAGGGATTAAAATCTTTTAATCAATCACAAAAATTGGAAAGTGTTGGATTAATTAGAAGAATCACATAACTATTATTGCCATTCTATCTCAAGAAGAGTTTTTCAATTATTCACTTGCACATTTACACAAGTTGTAAACAATTTTTGTGCTTGACAGTTTGAATTATGGCCATTATTGAAACCCACATTTGTGGATATTCATTAGACTCCATATACCCAATAAGGCACTGGTCTCCCCTTGTCCATCCATAAATCTAATTCATTTTATACATCTGTTAACTGAACATATTTATCATTTAGTTCATGTTAGATTAGGATCACATCTGTTCACTGTAAACTTGCCATTGTGGATAGATTACTATAGTTAAATAACATCAATCAAGTCTGCTCAGTCAGTATAGGTAGACCCACCTAGGTTCAACAACACCAAAAGAGAAGAAGGATTGAGTCATTAAGCCTTGTACATTACCCTAAAGCATACCAAGAGATTGGCAACCTCTTGTGGTTTTTCAACTAGTATTTTTGAGTGCTAACAGGGTCCATCGTGAAAAGGATTTGATCCAAATACATATGCATTTACTATTTTCATTTATTTCTCATGTAGTTTAATAGTTTGATCGATTTCATATTATATGTGTTGAAGATTTTAGAATTTTAATTACATTAATTTATGGATATGTTGTATCTATAACACTACAAAACCATATGCTCTTTGCATTTACACTTGCATTTAGAAATACACATTTATCTATATAGATATAGATTTCTTTAATGATATGTTACATTTATTGTTCTAGGAGAGCATCCAATAATTTCATTTACATTTACATTTTCAAATACATATACATACATACATACATACATATATATATATGTGTGTGTGTGTGTGTGTGTGTGTGTGTATCATTTATATTCAGTGTTTAGACACAACCCATTAGGTTTGCACATGGATACAAATTTAGAAAATTAGATCGATCCCATTAGTCAAATATGATTCTATCAAGAAATTAATATCAAATAGATAATATAATCACATGAATCATACATTTCAATGTCATTGATCTTCTTCTTCATGCAACTCTTTGTCTGTATCATCCGATCTAGATTCAACATTGTAAGGATTGGTCATATCATCATCATCGTCATTGATATCAGTTTTGATAATGTCATCATCCACATGGATATCATCTTCATGAACATTAACTCCTACATCATCATGATCTAGTTCCTCCTCTTCAACATCTTCGTTAGGCACATCATCAACTAACTGTTGACCCTGATCATCATCTACATCATCTTCTAGTTCTTTGGTATCTTCTTCTTCCACCACATTATACTTTACTAGCCTTCCTCTTGGATCATGTCTAACAAAAAATGACCAACCCAGTTTACCTAAAACCTTTGAGTAAAATACCTACTCACATTGGCTTGGAAGAACATAGGGCTCATTTCCAGCTCACTCGATCAACCTTGTATTAACCATGGTAAATCCATTATCATGTTCAATAACAGTTCTCTTGGGATCATTTATATTCAATCATAGCTTGTACCATAGGATGATGAACATAACTAATTTGAAGGACTTAAAGTCACAATCAAGTATATCATCCAAAATCCCATAGTATCAATTTTCTAAGACTTCTGGATGTATGTTGCTTCTAGATGAAACATTAGTCACTTGAAAGACTGTACTTATACTAGAATCACAAGTTTTCTTCATGTCATCCAACTTTTTGATTCAAAATTTATGACCATTGCACCACATAGCCTTGTGGTGTTTCACCTACAATATGTCAAACATGTAAAAATTATTGCAATATTGTCAGTTGATAAACATATTTATTCTTGGCTAAATGTATGCAAAGAAAAAAATCTCAACATATATATTGGTGCAGGAGCACCTAGATCTTGTAAATGCCTTCAAAAGGATAATATGTTACATTTACATGTTCAAGTCTAAATTTGTGTGTCAAGGCCATGAAAAGGCTAATTTGAATGTAATCAAATAATAAAAGAAGTCACTAGGAGGTGAAAATGCAAAAAAATGAAAATAATGCAATATTATGTAAACAAAAAGGCATAAATCAAGCATATTAGGAGATGAGAGGCAGTTTGAACTGATGAGAAGATAGAAAAGGTAGTTATTAAGAGGGAAAAGTTATAAAAATCATGAAAAGGCATGGAAGAGAAAAATCTTGAAATTCTTGTAACAAAATCTTGAATAAAAGCCCTATTTTTCTGAGTTATCAAGCATTCTTTCTATGTATCCTAACTTGTATTGCTAATTTGGTAACATCCAAGAGTTAGTTCTTGTGTAATCTCATTTAAGAAAGAGTAATTTTCATTGTCAAAGAGTCTGAAAGGTAGTTTTAAGCTGCAAAAGAATCAAAGATAATCTTGTGTCTCGGGTAGAGTTAATTTCACTATGATTTTGAGAGTCCCTAAAGAAGTTTAAGGCCCATCCCACTGATGTAATCCTAGTAGAAATGGTGGGATGGGATAAGTAGGGTGTCCTTTATGTGATTTTTTTTGTGTGTAGGGTATCAAGAATATGGTGCTATGTTGCTGATTTAAAGTTAATTTTCTAAGTTTTCCTCTTGAAAATGAAGGTTTCCGATAGAGTATTGGAGAAATAACATATGCATGTCTAAGGAGTTATTTCTAAAGGAATTTTCAGACATAATGGAGCATCTTTTAGTGGTTGGCTGGAGTATTGGAGGCTTGTAAGGGTGATAATCACAAAACCCTCATTGTTTTGGGTGTTTCCAGCCTAAATTAAGGCTTTGTTTATACACTTTCTAAATGGGTCTTTCAATATTTCAAAGTGGATAAATCTGGTTTTTTGTGACCTTTACTTTAACTATTTCAGGTTGTCTAACAATTTGGAGTTGGAAAAAATGTGGATGCTTTGTAAAATAGCCCTATTCTAGTAGCCTTTCTTGGGCGTACAGTCTGAAACTGCTAGTTTCTCTAGTATAAATCATTCAAATTTTTTATATGATGATATGGGCATTAAGAGGTCTCTAAATGTGCCTTTGGATCTTGGTTTTGAACCTAGTGTGAGTGATTCACCCGATCTAGGGTATGGAGGTCTATTGCTAATTAATGTTTAGATTTCATGGGCAATGGAAATCTGTGTGTACAAGGAAGTGAGTGACCTTAAATACTTGAACCTTGTCATTTGGATGAAGTTAAAGTAGAATTTATGCTTGAATAAGGTTGTAAAGGCAGTGCATATTGTTTTGAGAATGATGATTCTATTGTGTGTCTTGGTATCTTTATAGAGTAGGAAGATCTAATATTTATACATTGATGTATTGAATTGATTTCTCTCAAAACATGATGAATCTTGTGTCTTGAAGGACTGATTAACTAGTTGATAGCAAGAAGGATTGGTCTTTGTTAGTTTTCTTTATAAGGAAAATAAATTGGTGCTATTTGAGAAGTTTAGATTGTTTTCAATGATTGAAGTTTAGTTATTGACAATTTGGAATTTGATTTAGAATAAGTGTTTTGTTTCCTTGAGGATATGATGTATACAAGAATTTGAAGGATTGGTAATTAGTTGTGTAGCAAGTGAGCATAATGTGTTGCCTTATGAAAGGCTAAGAGAATGTATATATGTTGATATGGTGGTTAAGAATGATGTGAATTTGATTGATTGAGTCAAAGTTTTGTAATATGGTTTTTTCTTTGAATGAGTCAATTGGAATACTGATAATGACATATGGTTTGTTGAAATTGGAGTGCTACATTTTTTCCTTGAAGTCTTGTAGAATTGAAGAATCAAAATAAGTTGTATGAGTTTTGAGGAAAAAGAAAGTGAATTAAGAATTTGATCTTCTCCTGATTCTAATTGGGTTTGATTTACCCTCATGAAATGATGTTGTTGGATCCTCTGCATCATATATACATCAATATAATTGAAAATAATTAAATAATATGGGTGATTAATATATTTATACGTACCTTTTTATCTCTTAAACCATATGGTAAATCAATTTCCCTTTTTGTAACATTCGAATCTCCTTTACGATGAGCTTCTTTAACCAATGAAGCCACACCTTGCCATGTTAATGCACAACTAGATTGTTGACATCATTCAATCCATATTGTCATCCAATCAAGATTGTTTGTGATGTACAAATGTAGTGCATCCCACTCTCAACCAACTGTATAAAAAAAATTGAAATTCACAAACGACGTATAATTAGTTAATTACCACAGTATACAACCTTAATTTATAATTGGTGTATATTGAAGATTAATAATTAAATAAGTGCAATATACATAAAAACCATATGTAAAATGTATTCTAATTAATCTCCATGATGATTTTATAATTACCTCTCACTTTCCTCAATCTACCTTTCCCCATCAGGTACTCCCCTTCAAATTTGTTAATGGATTTGAGATCCCAAATGTGATCTACATGGATCTTTGTTGCAAACTTAGGAAGATATTCACTAATGTACACCATGGTCTGGTATACCATATATCCCTCCACCATAGAACCCTCAGGGTGTACTCTTTTTCTAACCAAAGCCTTCAAAAATTTCAAGTGCCTCTCAACCATCCACATTGACCTTGTGTGTACAGGTCCACACAATTCAATCTCCTCAACCTGGTGTATAAGGTAGTGTTCTTGTGCATTGAAAAATGTCGAAGGTAGAAACTTTTGCATTTCACACATTAGATGAGGAATTCAAATAATGTCATCTCCACTTCTATTCTGTGCATGGTAATCCATAAATTGCGCTAAGCTTTCACACCTAAATAATCATTGCATACGTGGAATAATGGGAATATAATGAAGAACTCATGCAGGCACCTTTTGTTATTGATTCATTTGATATCTATTGATATGACATTCCCATTTTGTTGAAAATTCATGTTGTTTATGATATATAATATGACTATTGGGACATGCATCTATTGCTTGATAATTTCTCCTAATATCTTCTTCTTCATAATAATGCCGATAAATCTTGGTATGATGAGGTAAAATATTTGATGTTGCAACAAAAATTCACCAATCAATCTTATACAATAAAAATAATTTTGTTAATATAAAGAATATTAATGGTACATATTTCATCCTTTATTTATTACTAGTGATGAACTAACAACAATTAAAATAGATGAAAAAATGACATATATGACATTACCTTAACATCCATGAGAATTACTATGTTGAAACCATTCATAACCTTCAAGTTCACCAGCAACAATACAATAGAGAGAAGATTTGTTTGGGAGCCTTCATAAAGGGGCTCGTATGCCTTCTAAAGTATAGGTAAATCATGAACATCATCAAAGTCATCTTGATCATCATTATTAGTTGTGCCACTAAATGTTTCATGGATCAATATATTTGTACCTTCATCTTCAACTATGTTTTCTGGTGCATGATCATCTTCTTCAATAGGATCATTAACTTCATCTTCGATATTCACAGCTCCATGTTTCCCTGCTTGCAAAACCAAATTCTTCAAGCCATGATAATCTATATCATGTGCCCTAGGGTACCCCACCTTTATAATAATGATAGACACAAATCAACCATGATCATGATCAAGTGATTTTTTATATATATAAAAAATGTTAAAACGATATAAATATTTACAAATTCAATCAATATAAACACATATAATGAACAA